>WAAB01017703.1:1419-14277 GCA_013389865.1 Piaya cayana
GATGCCTTGTAAGTCATGGGTTGTAGCTCCATCTATCACGGTAGGGCTTGTCCTGTTTATTTCCTGAGGACTCATTCGTAATAGATTTTTCTCAAAACAATTTGCAATGATTTTTCTTAAAATGCAGCTAACAGGAAACAGATGGTATTTAAGTAATTCCCCCTCTGAAGTAAACAAGACAAACAACATAGAACGGAATTGCAAAATAGTCGGTGTTGGAAGGGACTTGGAAAGGTCACCTAGTCTGATCCCCTTGCAATAAGCAGGGACAAGTTGCTTAGAACCCAGTCCAATCTGACCTTGACTGTTTGCAGGGAGAGAGCATCTACCAGCTCTCTGGACAACTTGTTCTTCTGTTTTACCACCCTCACTGTAAGCGATTTCTTCCTTATATTGAGGCTGAATGTCCCCTTTCTTAGCTTAAAAACGTGACCCCTTGGCGTATCGCAAGAGGTGCTGCTAAAAAGTTCGTTCCCATCTTTCCTTATAAACCCCTTTTAAGTACTGAAAGGCTGCAGTAAGGTCTCTGCACAGCCTTCTCTTCTCCAGGATGAACAACCCCAACTCTCTGAACCTTTCCTCATAGGAGAGGTGTTCCAGACTGACCATTTTTGTTGCCCTCCTCTGGAATCACTCCAACAGAAGATATGGATAAACTGAAGTCATCTCCTCCACACCAGCAGAATCAAAATCCTCAGTCACAGGTTATCTTCACAAACCGTCCAGGCTGTACAGCCAGATTCTTTTATTCAGTGAAAATTGATAGTGTAAATATCAAGCAGCTTTATTCAAGTTACACAGAGAGTAAAGTTACTACCCTAAGAGCTCATAGAGTAGAATCAATATCTGAATTAATTTGATCAGGCACAATCTAATTTTATGCAACAAAAGCACTCTTACTCCTCAAGCATCAGAGATAAAGCAGCCTGTCCACACTGCATATTTGTGGGTACCCTGCCCACAGCCAGGCTGTAAATTATCCTTTCACATCCTCAAGTAAAATTTCACAGGTCCTTGCTATAAAAATATGCAGGCAGGCACAAATGTGATGGGCGTATTAAGCAGAGTTGACCTCTTGTGCCTGGTTCCTGAAAACGAACAGCTAGACTGCTAGCAATTATCTCTAATTACAGTTGGTACAGAGAATTTTTCATAATGCACTTTTGTACAATGTGCAACCTCGAAATGAGGTCCCAAGGCTGAAACGTTGGTTCCTCTTTTTCCATTAAGTGCATTTTAAAAAACAATAATTAGACGATCGTCAAAGAGGAAAGATAACACTCTGACATGGTCACTTGGTAAATGCATAAGACTTAATATCTGCCTCTCAAGAGGCCTGATCCCGTCCCAATGATTTAATATTAACCATCACATAATTCATTTCATTATCAGAGTGGAAAGAAGATGGAGAAAACCATCTCCAAATGGATCATCAAATCCATTTTCCAGATAAGGGAAGTGCCGCAAAATGTTCTTTGCATAAGTTGTTCAGCCTGAAGAAGAGGAGGCTGAAGGGAGATTTTATCATCCTTTCAGGTAGTTGTAGTGAGGTGAGTGTTAGCCTCTTCTCCCAAGTAACAAGAGATGGGAAATGGCTTCAAGTTGTGCCAGGGGAAGTTTAGATTGAGTATTAGGAAACTTTTCTTCATTGAAAGAGGGGTGAAGNAAAACTTGTCCGTCTATAAACTCCTAGCCCAAAGGAGAGCTGTTAGACCCCAATAAATCTGAATTTGTCAAGAAAATTTTCTTTATCAGCTTCAATTGTAGTTTTCATTGATTATTTTTCCTTCTTAGAATTTTGCCTTGTCCACATTGTGGTAAATCACTGTAAAGCTAAGAGATCAAGACCTCTTAATTAGACAAAAAAAAAAGGGATAAACTTTCTTCAATGCTTGGAGCATAAATATTAGACTGGTCTTGTCAAGCAGATTCTACTATAAGACCTTGCCAGATGCTTATAATTTTGTTAATTTATTAATCATTCCAACCAGAATTTTGTTGGACTGTTTTCTCAAGTTGTTGGTAAACAATTGCTCCTAAGAAAAGCTTGGGACTAAAATTCTGCCTTTTCTTAAACATCATTGGTGGAGCTGGAAATGAAAAATAAACCCTTATTTACTTTTTACTGGGTAAAAATGTCTTGAGTGCCTGTCTCCTCACATAATCCTTGTGTTACCACAGGTATCATCAAGTCCTTAGCATTTGCTAAATTATGTTTACCTGACCCACCAAATTCATTGTGTTAAGAAGTGAGGTTGTTTTGAATACTCTAAAGGTAATTCCTGGGAACAGTAAACATCAAGATTTTAATGGCACACCCTATATCACACCATATATCTCTTTGTTTTTAGAAATTAGTTCAAAAGTCCATTGGATTAGCCAAAAGAAAAGAATATTACTTGTGTATAAGTTTTCTCATCTCAGAATTCTAAATGCTTCCAAATAATAAAACTCATGAAATCCCCTCTAAAAAAAATCAGCTTCAGCACACTCGTCTTTGCCGGTTACATAATTTGAAATGTCTAATTCTAGGGAGGGCTGGTTGTGCTTTTCTCTCTTCAAAATCAAAAGAAATGTCTGGCCCTTCTCACCTTCACTGATCAAAAAATTCTCTTGAGCCATTATGTTAATTAATCTCATAGAAAGCCCTGTAACAAAACAGAACACTTTATACTTGCAGAAAGCCTTGAGATCTCCAGATCAAGGCACCTGTATTATCATCTCCATTTTACAGACGGGAAAGAGAAGTGACTGATTCAAAATAAACCAGGGAGAAACCCAGAAGCAGATCTTTCAAGTCTCAGCTCAGGGCTCTAGGCATAGCTGGGGAAGTTTCTTTCAAAGCGTGATTCCTTAATGAGGAGAAGATGTGCTCTCTACTGTAGTTTTTAAGAGGTCATGTTAAGTATTTTACAGCAAACTATAGTGTAAAAAGGTATGAGCCCAGCCATTAAGACTCAAATGATATTTAAAATTAATTTGATTGTTCATATGAGTACAAAACTATAACGTGCAAGACTGAGGTGAAGGAGAATAGCTTGAAGAAATACTGGGAAACCTGGGCCGCTGAACATGATAATTTCAGTTAATAGGTTATTTAGGTGATCAAAGAACTATTATAGCCGTATGACAGCACAATGTTTGCTTTGCTATTCATGACCACATTTTCAAACCTCTAGAGCCATTTCTTTATGGTCTGCGGTGGCCGTCCTGAAGCATCGTGCGGTTTAAAGCTGAGGCAGAATTCTCCCTGAGCCTTTCTCATAGAGGTTTTCATAAATAAAGGTAAATGTGTGTGTTTATAGAGAGAGAGATCACATCTTGCAGTTATCTTTCTACATAGAGAAGTTCTTATTAACAAATATTTATATCTTGATGTCAACAAAAGCTGTAAAATGCTCCAGGGTAAAATGTGCAGATAGAAAGCACCATTTCCCTGTATCCCAAGGATTTCTTCCCTGGAATTCAACAAAGAAGTTGAATGGTGTGAATATTAGAATGGTTACCTGTAAAGACACAAATTTAATTAGTTAGCATGATATACAATAAAGTATATTGTCAATAAAGTTATAAATTCTGCATTTGCTTTTGCTTAGTCATTATTAGCTGGAATTGCTCTGTTTGTATAGGGGAAATATCTCTGACAATATTTTATAATATTTATAGATAAAAACAGCTCTTTGCTACTAACATGGAGAGTGAAATATTATGGTTGGACTCGATGATCTGATGGGTCTCTTCCAACCCGGTGATTCTGTGGTTATTCTGTGTGAAATATATTGACTGAGGTAACGGTTGGACTCGATGACCCAGTAGGTATCTTCCAACCGGGTCGTTCTATGATTCTATGATTCTTTGTTGAGTCTGATCTTCAGCTTTTGCCAGTTACAGGTCTGACACTGCATGTAGGCTGAATCTAACTAGTCTGCTAAGTTTTATTGTCAAGCAACGTCTTTTGAGACCAGAAAAACTGAGATATGTGCACAGAGTTGGTAGGTATGACACCACAGCTATCGGAGATCCTCTTGAAACTGAAGTGAAATTCAGGCAAGACATCTTATGGTATCACAAAAAGACATACAGGTGTGGACAGCTAAAACAGATCTAAGCACAGAGAGAACTGAAAGACACCCCTCACACGCATGCTTGAATGTTTATTTAAATATTTGTTTTAATCTTTGCTTGAATCCCACTCCACCTGTTGCACCTGCAGGGAGAGTCAAGCAAGCAGATACAAGCATAACGCACTATAGGTCTCAAGGATGGCCTTTTTTTTCTTTCTTTTTGTGTAGAGCCATTTTGTTATTCCAGTGACATGAAGAAAAGTGATACTTGTGCCTGCCAAACAAGCCTGTGTGAGGATTGTCAGTTTGCATTGCTAAGGGACATTCATCTATTGTGGAGGTGGCTATGTATGGTGACTGGGGTAAACAAAACAACCCAAACAAACACAAAAGCAGTCCCTTCCTTGCAGCAAACAGGCGACATGGACAGAATTGCAATCAAACAGAGCAGCTGTAATAGAGATTTTACCACAGAAAGGCCAGTAAAGCTGTGAGGGGTTGTGTGTGGCTGTGGGGGGAGGTGGAGTAGAGTTAATCCTATTATAAATTAGCTTGTGCTTCCTGCTCTGAATGCTTGGGCTACTCTCTTTGTTTCTAGAAAACATGATTTGGGAAGCTTAGCTTGCACAAACAACCGAGTCAACAAGTCCTGTGGTTGCAGGGAAGAAATAAGACAGCTCTGCCTTTTATCGATTCATGGCTGTTTATTCAAGGTTTAGAAGTGTGGTCAAAGAATCACGGAATCACAGAGCGACCCGAGTTGGAAGGGACCCACATGGATCTTCAAGTCCGAATCCTGTCTCTGCATAAGACAACCCCAAAATTTACACCAAGTGTATGAAAATATTGCTCAAATGCTTCTTGAATGTGAATCACCAGAATCTGAATTCCTCTGTGAAAAGATAAACCTTAAATTAACTGGTTGATTTAAGTTGTTCCTCTTTAGCACCTGCCAGTGAATCATGGCCTGGTAGCTTAGCTATATGTAAAAGATGCCTCAGAACTGTTGACTCAGTCTAATAATTCTTGATCCTCATAGATCTCATTCATACGTATAATCTGGTTAAAATATTCACTCCACTTCTAGCAATAAGGCAAATAAATCCTAAGAATAAGGGAGGAGATTTCATCACGTGCAGGACCGGATAGAGTAAAATCACAGTTAAAGCAGAAATTCTGCGTTCTGTTTGTGCTAATTATTTTGTTTGCCTTTTTTATGTATATTTACTTGTACTCTCCAACACATGTAGCTGACTTCAAAGAAGAATATATCTACCTGTTGAAAATCTTAGAGTACTTAATACATAACAATGAAATTCAGAAACACTCAGACCAAAAGCCTTGCCTACATCCGTGTAGTTGTAGGAACATTGTGCGTGCTCTTAGGTGATAAAGATATAGTCTATGGCTTAACCTACAAGAAGCTGACACAATTACTTAGCCATGAGCAAGTGTGCCATCCTGATTTAGAGAAGAGACTATTTTAGTTTGCAAAGCAAGTGCAAATGTAATCAAAGATGAGTATGGTGGTAACTGCCAGGAAACCAGAAAGTGGTTATGTGAGATATGAGAACTGGATATGAGATACGAGCACTCCAATAATCATAGTGTGCATTTGTTTGCCTATAGATTATCTGGCATAAAACCCCTAAAAGAGATGATAATGATCTCTGGTCATCACTTGACCATCTGATGCCCCAAGATGGCAGGAGGTGCTTGAGTGTCTTTTTCTAGTAGGTATTAGTCTTCCAGGGATGAATAGCTGAATACTTACATTGTTTAGATAATTTACTACATTTCTGTCCAGTTCTAAGGAGACTTAAAGGCGTCTTTTAGGCACTGCCTGCAGGCTAATTTGAAGGTTGATCATTAGATAATGATGTGTGGATTAGTAGAGGAGAAATGGTGATCAGCCTTGGTTTTGTTCTCCTGCATTACCTCCTTTGTTTGAGCTCTGCCTAAACAAAAGTGGCTTTTGTTTGTGATGGGTTTCCCTTTTCAGGTGGTTACTAGCAAAATTGTTGCTTTTTGTCTTTGTGCCTTTAATCAGTGGAAAAAACCCCTTCAGACAGGATTTTTTGAAGTAATCAAGGGACAAAGACTTGGTCACCTCCTTATCTCTGAATGAAGGTGGATGTGTTTCCATCCTATGGCTGAAAGCTCACGCAAAACACACTCTCTGTGTAACTGGGTAGGGAGTGATACTTAGGTGATACCATTTTTTTAATAGAAAATCCAAACAAAATTATAACAGCAAAAAGCTGAGTTCATTATACATGTCTGACAATTTTATTATTTCCTTACCGCCTTGTAAATTTTTTGGAAATTACAAAGTTCTTTGTTCTTGGGCATAGACTTAATAGGACAGTTTTACAATAGGCGAATATTAAGTAATTGTTAAATGAGATGTTCAGGCATGATAAGTAAATAAAAGCTTAATCGACTTGCTACATAATTATCTTAAAATTATACATACACCAATATGTAATTATAACTATTCTTACAGTGTAAAAATAGGAATTCAAACATGAGAGCAGCGACTGGTCTTGGAAAAAAATTATTCACTGTTAACCTATTTTAAATATTTCTACAGACTTCAATTAATTCTAAGAGAATGTTTAAACATCAGACTAGAAAAAGACATATCTCTGACTCTTGATTTAAGATGGTTTGAGGAAAACTCCCTCAGACAAGATATTATAGTCTAACATGAATCACTTAATAACGTGAACTGTAAATCATAGAATCATAGAATCACCAGGTTGCAAGAGACCCATCGGATCATTGAGTCCAACCAAATGTCTACACTCATACTGCCTTGGGATACAATCTACACCCAACAGAAAGGGAAAGATGCCTCCTGAAGCTGTTTAGTTTAGCTCTGATCAGAGCAGGTCCTTATCACACACTCCAGAGTACAAAATGCAAATAATGAATGTCAACATCTCTTTTCAACATTCAGTATCATCTGGAGGGTGTGTAGGACTAACCGACCATCTCCCAACCACAGATATTTGCAAAATTACCACTTGAAACCACTGTCTGCATATATCTGAGCATCTGAGATGAAGACGTTAATTCTGGACTGGTTTGATATATTTTTAAATTGTATTCTAGAGGCATGGCCAAATTCAGAAAGGAATTTCCAGATCGCAAGCTCTAGATCTGAAAGGAAAAACATTTAACATATGCACCAGATCACGCTGGCAAGTGTTGTAACCCCAGTATTAACGCCTGGAGTACAGAATTGTTGACTTGCCTTCTATGATCTTCGTGCTGCTAATCACAATCCTATGAATTCAGCAATTCAGCCAGTTTCCAATTTACCTCACTGTGTATTCATCTTCCATGTCCATCATACGATCAAACATCGTGGATCTTGGTTTCCTGATTTTCTTGTGGATCTGCTTAGCTGCCCCAACAGTTAGGTATAGGGAAAATATGCCAATCCAGACTTTTCAGGGCTAAAGGTGTACAGTTATCCCAGGGCTAGAAAAATAGTCCCCTTTTGAGTATTTCAAGCACCACAGCTAGCTGTGACTTACTCTTGAGTCAGTCTGCCAGTCACAGTAGTGCAGCTGATGCTGGGATTCATCTAATTTAATTTTAGCTGCCAAAAAGTTAGCTGTCTAGTCTAAGCCAGTCATTAAGGCTGACTCTGTTGTCAACACACAGAGACAAGTACCCCCAGAGGGCGATTCATCCAACCTCCCTCTTTGCATCAGCTCCAGGGAGAACATAATGAATGGCTTAGATTAGATACCTAATTATTAGATGGTGAAGGTTAGGGAAGATGAATCCTATCAGGATAAAAAAATGTGTTGTAGGAAACATTATGCCAGCTCTGTGACAGCCAAGGAGTCCTCTGTGCAGTGACACTTGGCTACGTTCCAGCTCATTTTCCAGACAATCAAGGGAAGAAGCAGAAGGAGGGAACAACTTGTCTCCTGTAATATATTCCTGGGGAAGTGTTTTAATTCTGCTTGTCCCTATGTTGAACTTAGAAGAGGAGGAGGTACGTTCGGAGTAGCATGGAGGGCGTAAGCTGGGGTTGATATGCCAAAGTTTATTTGCTCCTCCCTATACTGATATTTTCATAGAATCATAGAATCACCAGGTTGGAAGAGACCCATCGGATCATTGAGTCCAACCATTCCTATCAAACACTAAACCACATCCCTCAGGACCTCGTCCACCCGTCCCTTAAACACCTCCAGGGAAGATGAATCAACCCCCTCCCTGGACAGCCTGTTCCATTGCCCAATGACCCTTTCCATGAAAAACTTCCTCCTAGTCTCTAGCCTAAATTTTCTTGCATTGCATGTTCTGCTGGTTTTTTGGAGGTAGACAGCGTACTCCTACTCTAAAACAAACAAGGCATTTGTGGTGTTGAAATGGCATGCAGAGGATATCCATGGAGTAAAATAAATGCAAGGGCAGTTTCTCTATGAACAGCACAAGCTGACTGACTTAGGTTTCCAGCGTAAATAAAGGCTAAATCTTCTGTATGTTCCTGTTCCGTTAACACACAAGTAATCCGGGTGTTGAAGCATTGGGATGGTTACCTGAAATATGCTTTGTGCCATGATTACTGTGTGTGCAGGTTCTTTCCATCGCCTTTGGTTTCAGTCTCCATAATAAAGACTTTTTTTTTCTTTCTAAATTCAAAACCACCCTTTGTGATGTTGAAAGTGAAAATAGGGATTGTGGAAGTGAAATAAGGATTCAATTCCTTTTTCAACGTAGTATCTTAATCTTGGTGTGATGTTTATTTCCTTTTTTTTGCTTCATTGTTACAAAGATCATTTTAAAAAGGCATTCCTATTGCAGCTACAGTTGTGAGGCATTTTAGCAGAATTTAGCTAAGGGATGAAAAATCAGAATAAACTGGGAGAAGAAACACTTGATGTGCCAGCATGCCCTGAAGAGATGTTAGGTTTTGTCACCAACTGTCCATCAATCTTGTCTTCTGTTGCTCAGAGTAAGATCAGCTTTCACACGGATAATGAGAAAGTCTGGGGGAAAAAAAAAAAGCAAAATTACATTTTAGGTTCATCTATCAAACTCAATAGCCACTGAACTAGAGATAAAGATCAAGCCACAAAGAAAGAGGTCAAAAAAGCTGTCCTTGAAGTTTCCTTGTTTTCTTCCAAATTTGTTCTCTTGAGGGACTTAATTGAACTGAAGGGCTTTCCTTCAGGGGATGAACAAAAGGCAGTAATATATCCACCAGCTATCAAAGAGGGTTTTCGCAGAAAAACTATTAATCTATAGGCTGATGCTTTTTCCATGTGCCTTCTGTAGGATACAGACATAGAATCATAGAACAACCAGGTTGGAAGAGACCCACTGGATCATCGAGTCCAATCATTCCCACCAATCTCTAACCCATGTGCCTCAGCGTCTCATCCACCCATCCCTTAAACCCCTCCAGGGAAGGTGAATCAACCCCCTCCCTGGGCAGCCTGTTCCAGTGCCTAGTGACCCTTTCTGTGAAAAATTTTCCTAATATCTACCCTAAATCTCCCCCGGCAGAGCTTGAGGCCATTCCCTCTTGTCCTGTCCCCCGTCACTTGGGAGAAGAGGCCAGGACCCACGACCAGCAATTAAATCTAACAGGGTAACAACTTATTAATTTTTACCAATTTGTTGACTATAGACTTTTTTTATAGTCACTGGAAATTTTTTTACCTCTAGAGGTGACTTTTTTGACATCTCAAAATTCACTTGTCTTAGAATAAGAGAAACTGCCCCTCCTCCCTCCATTTCCTTCCTTGAGTTTACAGTGAGCTCAACAATTGCCATTTACATTTCAAGTTCCTAAATTCAGGGTAAATGGGTTCCACTCTACAAGTCTTACAATCAGGACACTTATCTCAAGAGTTGTGACAACTTCCAGACAGCTCCTAAGTGAAAGAAGAGCATAGTAGGTGTTGTAACTCAGCATTGAATTTTCAGTTAATAAAGTAATTGACTTTCCTCTCCCAGGCTGTCAGGGAGAAGTCATTAGTGCCTAGAAAGCCACTGACAGCTTCAGCCCAATATCAACAGGTACCTTGTAGAGGCAGAAGTGTGAATAACGACAGTGAGAAGGGCCAGGTTATACAGCTGACTTGGAGGCTTTGCCTTTCCAAGTGTTTATGATTAACGTGGTTCAACTCTCTGTTTATTTGACTCATCAGCCTACTGATTGCGTATCAAAGGGAAAAATAGAATTGGTGGTGATGTCACGAGAGACCTGAAGCTGCCCACATTGACTGGTAATACGTAAGTGCTGCCTACTACCACGATAAACCCTTTGGGAGAAGCAGAGGACAGCTCTCCATTCAGTAGGTGCCTGAAATCTTAAAAAAAATCTTAAAAAAAATAAGTTAATTTCTTTCAGGAATACCTCCTCTCTGGGACTGTCTTTACAGTAGAATTTCGCAGAAAAGCCTGGCCCAGAATCAGTTTCAGTCTTGTCCACCTCATCTGACAAATAAACAGGGATCTAAGCCCTACTGCCAACCACTTGTGCCAGCAAGTTAAAGAAGTTTCTACTAGATCTTAAAACACTTTGGACCAATCTCCTACCTTCAAGTGCATGCAGGTTTGGTTATTTCTTGCCTTGTCACACAATAATGAAGGGAATGGAAAGTCAAACAATGAAAGGCGGCTCAAACTGATTCCTTTACTAGTTATTCAAGCGCAAATACAAACAATAGAAACAATGTCAATGATCGCCTCTTCCAGTTGTGGAAGTAAAGGTTGAAAAAAAAAGAAAGTCTAGAGCTCTTTTAGTGTATGGGGCAGAACTTCTAAGGCTCGCCGAGGAAGATCAACACAGAGATTAACAGTGTGGCACCATCACCCTTCAGAAAATAGAAAAGGTAACTTTCAAAACGGTGTTCTAGATTATTAGAGGAAAAACTATCATTTTCAGGCTCTGGTCCTTAAATTACATCCTCACAGATGAGAGTAGAATTATCCTCTTCATATTTCTTTAGGAGGATGTGGCATACGAGGCATTTTGATGTAGAACTACTGTATAAATCCCGTTACCTTCCTGCTGAACACAATGAATAGTCTTGAAATAAACAGAAGGAAAAGACGTCTTTATGTTTGCATTTTCCCATAAACAACACTGATGGAGGAAAAGTCTTCAGTTACTGCTCCTCCATGGGATTCTTCTTGGATCAGTGAAGATTCTCCTTAAATGAAGTTTCACGCAAAAAAAAATGTAAGGAAATACATAATAGCAAAAGAGCAATAACTTAAAAACTCCTTCCTGACAACTATTTTTTGAGGTGGGTGCTATTACTGTGATAGCTCTTACCTGGCAAGGAAACTATACTTCAGAAGAATAACTAACTCTGTCTCACGATCAGCTAAAAAAATTCAGTTGCAGCCTATAGGCACTTAAGAAACTCTGTTCTTTCTCTACTGTTCCCACGTTTGCTGGCTTTCCAGTTGGCAGCTGCAACCTATAAATAGCTGGAAGGATGATTAGTCTGAACCATGAGAGTAAATGATTCACAAATGAAATAATTACATTGCATCTGTGCAGACCTTTGCAACCGAACTCATAACACTAGTCAACGTGCTTGCTGAGGACAGAACGGGAAGAACTGAAGATAAGATCAAGACCTGTATTACAACACTGTTCCTAGTACATTGAAAGAGTCGTTCACTTTCTGGGATCAGTGTTCTTAAAGACCTGATCTGAAGCCCACTATCTTCTAAAAAGTTCAGGACTGAGTTCAAAATTCTTCTACCAGCATGACTTTTTCAAGTGTCTTTGTAGAAATTCAGTTACAGGCAGCAAAAGCACAATTTGGTTTCATTAGGTGGAGAATCCAATCTCATCGTAGAATCATCATAGAATCACCGGATTGGAAGAGACCCATCGGATCATCGAGTCCAACCATTCCTATCAAACAATAAACCATGTCCCTCAGGACCTTGTCTACTCGTGTCTTAAACACCTCCAGGTCTTCACACACTCCTCATACAGCGTCCTGTCTTTCAAATAAAATTTTTCTTGGCCTTGTTTAGATAGCTGAGCCAGAAAAAATCATCGTTAGTTTTGCACACTGACTCTTGTCGTATTGATTTATCTCCTGTGTTTTGTAAAACATGCTCCTTTTCACGGGTTCCCAGGATTGCTTCACAGCAGGAAGAAATGCCCTGTTATATAAGCCTCTCTGTGTTATTGTGGAATGCCTCTACTTGGCACTGTCTTTTCAGCCTCTTTTCTCTCTGCTTTCTGAAGTTCCATGACAAGTTTTAATTTCAATTACAGACACACAAAGTTCCCTTAGAGAAAAAAAAGGAAAAGTAAAAGAATAATTTTACAAGATGAAGATCGCCTTGCTTGAAAAGCTAGTAAGAACTAAGTGTGCTCTGAAGTGTATTAATTTGTCTGCCTTATAAATAAAGACAGAGAAGCTCTGGTGTTTTGAGATGAGGTGGTCTTCATCAAACTCAGAATCTTTCAGAATTACCAGCAGATGTTATTAAATACCTATATGTACTATTAAATTTCACTACTACGCCGCATGGTCTCATCTCGGTGAGTTTTTAGAGTTCTCTAGCACATCAAAATTCAGGACAAAGTCACAATTCAGTCACAACAGAAGCGTCAGGTTTCAATGTGCGAAAATCTCTATCACCGTGCTGCTTTCCTTCTCCCATCTCTCACTTCTGACTGGTACTGCAAACAAGCTGTGGTTCTCTGAAGGGCCGAGCATCCATGTGTATCAATCCCTTGGACAGACGTCGACACAACTCTCAATTTTTAAAATACATGCCAGAA
>WAAB01017703.1:33881-45907 GCA_013389865.1 Piaya cayana
GGCTTCCTACGTGGCAGTGACGATACCCAAGATCCTAAAACCAGCTAATCTGGCCTACCCTCAACACCAAGGTTTGCTAACTCAGTTATGCCACACAGAGGCAGCCTTTCTCCCCATTTCAGAAGGTACCAACATACAGAAGATGTACAAGTCTTGAAAAGATATTTCCTCCCCTATGAAATGCAGCCTACACAAGCCTTTCCTTATTCAGAAACTCTTCTATAGTGGCTGCAACTTCTTAGCATCGTTTTTTTTCCTGGGAGACAGGAAAGACACAGAGCATTGAAATGGAGAGAAAAAGAATGGGAGAAAAGAATGAATTGACAGATAGGTAATGGTTCAAAACGCACTGAAAAAGCAACTAGTCTCCATAATTCAAATCTCATAACTGGAGAGCAAAAAACCTTGAAAACACTGATGAAAATATTTACAGGTAGATTTGCATCAGGAAAACTAACAGACTGATGTCCTGAGACCAAAGACTGTAATAAATGTAATAAACAGACCCTCACCAAGAAAAAGGTCCATATGGTCATTTATTCGGAGAAAAGCTTTTTTTGTTGTTGGTTTTTTTGGGGAATAGCTACAGATGTAAATAATATTCTTTCCATTTCCTATTCCTATTCTCCTCCCTCCTCTAATAAAGTACTGTTTACTGAGATAAATTAAGTCAGTTTTTTACACTGACAATTTAAATTAAATTGACGTACAATTTGAATAATTACAGGCGCTGAGAAGCATACAACGCTTCACAGTTGTTACCTGTTTAGCAGCAACTCTTGATTATCAAGTGTCCCATTGCACAGAAGCCACGACAGGGAACACTCAGCTATATAGTTGAACCATTCTGGTTGAATGTAACCAAGAAACACAGAAATTTTGAGCTGCGTACATTTCCACTCACTTTCTAATCACAGTTCTACCAAAGCTCAGTACCTCACAACTTTTCTTATCTTAATCAGATTGTCAAAATCAGAATCATAGAATCATAGAATCAGAATCACCAGGTTGGAAGAGACCCATCGGATCATTGAGTCCAACCATTCCTATCAAACACTAAACCATGTCGCTTTATCGGAATAATCTAATTTTTTTCCTAAGGATATTTTTTTTTGTCTTGCTTTGTCCATAACTTGAAACTAAAGTGGTAAATTCAGCTTGATCAGATTTCTGGCTGATCAAAGGAAAACAGTTTTACTTGCAGATACCAGTAATACCACAAAAAAAAAGATTAACAGGACCATGAATAGGGCTTGAGCGAAATAAACTGCAAACACCAAGTAGCTGAAGACCCTCAATCTGCTTAAGCAAGACTTTCTTACAAAATCGATTACAGACACTATGTCCTGTGACTATCAGTTGCAGAGCAATTTGCCTCATTTCCATGGAAATAGAAGTTTGAGTCTCAGATAGCCTGATGTATTTATCAATGATCCAAGCGATGATAAGGTACAAAAAGATCATTTAAGCCACTTAAGCACCTCTGGTGAGAAACAAATGAGTTTGTGAGGCCATATCTGATCAATAATTGCTTTCTTAAGGAGACAAGCCATAGCTCAGTGTTAGATTTTTCAGGCTGTTATGAGCTGTGAAGATGCTTTTACACTGGGTATGCCAAGGATTTCTACCTCTGTCCTCAGGGCTATTTTCAGACTGTAAAAAGCACACCTCATGTTCATCAGCTGTGCCACAGATGAGAGCTCCAGAAAGGTGCTTTAAACAGCTGAACTATTCTGAGCAAGCTTTCTCCCACTTCTCAATACAAAGGGGTGGATGAAGTGCCCGGACTATTTGATATATCATCACCTACAAGTGTTACTCAGACCTTATGGCTCCCAAGGGGCAAGCCACATGCTAAACAAACTGGACTTTATGGTTTGCTCCTAGGGGAGGGCAATGGACTTTTGCTCTCAGATGCCACAATATTCACGAGGGCTACTAGCAGGCTTGCTAAGTGTGAAAAATAAGAGCTGTGAAATTTATTCTATTTACTCAGAACTACCTCATGATCTCTGAGCAAAGCGCTCCCCTATCATTACAGCAATGTGCTCGCTTACCTTTTACACTGAAAGCAAGAAATCAGCTGAGTTATTCTGAAATATTCACTTCAAAAATGGAAGAGTGAGGATACTTGTAGACGCTTTCATCTTCAGCAAAAGCTTTAAGTAATTATTTCCCCCCTCTCTGGACTGTTGACAGGTATTCGATTCAGCAGAAGAACAGCCTAGTCCAGGTCTTTAAAGACAACATGAGAATATCTGTGAAAAAATGTGTTATCTGTTCTGCTGTTTATAGCAGAAATCAATCACACATCTACTTTCTGAAGAGCTAGAGAGTTTTTGACCCAGAACTTCTTTAATAACCATGATATTACACTGTTTTGTTTCTAATTTCATTGCCAGTATTTCACTTGATGTCTTTGCTCTCTCTCGTGTGTCCACCTTAACAAGTTCTGCAACCCAGTAGAAAAAAAAGCTTTGAAAAGCAAACCAATTAGTATTGAAGAACAAGTGACAACATTATGCACTTTTCAGGAAGTTTTCTTTTGTACTGTCCTAACCTACAGTCCGCTGGATTTTTAGATGCTCTTCAGAAATCATAGAATCATAGAATCACCAGGTTGGAAGAGACCCATCGGATCATCGAGTCCAACCGTTCCTATCAAACACTAAACCATGTCCCTCAGGAATCCCTCAGGAATAAATCTTCCAGTTAATTTGCACCCAAAAGGGATTTNGCTAAGTGTGAAAAATAAGAGCTGTGAAATTTATTCTATTTACTCAGAACTGCCTTGTTATCTCTGAGCAAAGCGCTCCGCTATCATTACAGCGACGTGCTCGCTTACCTGTGACACACCAAGAGCAAGAAATCAGCTGAGTTGATTCATTTTCCCTGGAGTTGTTAAAGGTACANCTGCTGATTTAGTCAGAGATAACAGCCCTCTTTTTTTTTTCCTTACATCTGTCTTCTCTACAGCAAGTTTATCCTACTTAAGCATTCTTCCTCTGATTAATGAATTTCTTGAATGGTTGAGTATCAGCTAATACCTTTAATTAGCAAACAGGCTGTTCAGGTTTCAGCTTTAACTTCCAACAGACTCTTGCATCCTGGTTGCCTCTGGCTGGTCCCAAGCAAGTAACCTGGCAACTCTGACTCTCCGGAACCTGCTCATAAACACCTCTAGATGCAGCTCTTTTCCTTCCAGTTCCCACAAAAAAGAACCTCTACAATTCTAATTTCAGGTAGCTTTTGTCAACAATATCACGCCTGCAATGACAACCAGTTATTTTCCTCATTTTCCCTGTGTTCACCTACTCACCAGTGTGCATTTTCTCTCTGTTCTTCTTTTTATCATCACACACACCTCCTCAAGATAGAGTCTATTTTTTTTTTTATTGTGAGCTCACACAGCAAGATCACAATCTTTTCTTAAGGTTCACAGGTTTTATAACAATAGCAATAATAACAAACAGGTATTATTGGTGTAGGAATCAAACAGTGCATGTTCTCCAGTGATATTTTGCATGCAAAAGGGAAAGCTTTTTGGAGTATAAGAGAAATCCAGATTAACAGTCTCAAAAGCAAGTTAACGCTTTTGTGGGATCCAAAACCATAAGACGTTAGACTTTGAAAAGGTTAAGTTCATCCTTTAACCATTAAAGCTTGCCGCAGACCCCACGCTGTCCCTAGGAACAGATTGTCAATTTACAGTTCTGACAGATGATTATGAAGATGAGGAAATGATCCAGAAAAGTAGCATTGATTTTGAAGAGCAGAGGATTTTACCAGTCGCCGCTTGTTGCTAAGCTGCAAAAAAAAAAAGAACCTCCATCAGCTCTCAGCATGTCACTCACAAATATCAATGAGACACGGTATTTAGAGTGTTTGTGTAAAGCCGGGGGAATGATTTACACCACATCCTTCCACTTAGAGCAATTTGGATGAGACCTTAAATACCAGGATTCTCTTCAGTTGGTTTCACAAAATGATTTGGGTGAATCTTTTTATTTCGATCATTTGTGTGCTTCATCTGAACACTGTGATCCATTTATACAAATGCAGTTAAGTGTTTTTAAAAGAAAGGGAAAACTGTACGACTCGAACAAGTCTGCAACACACACTGCAAGCAGGTGTTTTTCAGATCCTCCTCTTCCAAACGACATTCCCTTTAGAGCCTTAAATCGCAACTCACAACCTGGAATTTGTTAACATGAGCTGAACCGTAAGATGCAGCCAGAATATATAATTTTTCTGGCAAGCTTGTGTAAGGAAACAGACCGAATGGTTTATTCTTTCCTCGTTGCTCTAAATATTTTGCAACAGATACACAATCCAGCTTATGTTTCCCCCCCCCATGCCCTGTATGTCCCTGGAAAATCCAATGCTAGACACATTCGCCGCAAAATTCAACAGAGAAAATTTCCATGTGCTTTGAAATTTCCACTTGCTTTGTATCCAGGGGAGGGAAAG
This sequence comes from Piaya cayana, assembly GCA_013389865.1. Classification (NCBI taxonomy): domain Eukaryota; kingdom Metazoa; phylum Chordata; class Aves; order Cuculiformes; family Coccyzidae; genus Piaya; species Piaya cayana. Next base: position 38,352 of record WAAB01017703.1, read on the forward strand.
AGCTCTCTCCCTAGTCCAAAAAAAAACCCAAAACCATTTAACCCTTTCACAGAAGAATCACTGGATAATGCACAGTAGCAGAAGTTTCATAGTAAAGGATGCCCTGCTCCTGTAGAGGCCATGTATTTGCACCCAGCTTTTCAGTCAGAGCCTGAGGTCAAGAAATAATCTACTTGATAAAGAATAAACATGTAGATCCACAGGTAACAGTTGATTCTTTCCAGACAGACCTCATGCAAATGCTTCTTTTCACAAAGATCAGAAACATTTGTAAACAAAGTACAGAGTGGGAAAAGCAAAGCACAAAACTGTCAAGTCATTCATTCCTAAATCTTAGAATCATAGAATCACAAAACAACCAGGTTGGAAGAGACCCACTGGATCATCGAGTCCAACCATTTCTATCAAACACTAACCCATGTCCCTCAGCACCTTGTCCACCTGTGCCTTAAACCCCTCCAGGGAAGGTGAATCAACCACCTCCCTGGGCAGCCTCTGCCAGTGCCCGATGACTCTTCCGCGAAAAATTATTTCCTAATGTCTAGCTCTTGTCAGAGCTTGCACAGACTATGAAATGTGAAGCATTATCTTCAGGTGCCCTAACTTCCATCCAAGAGCCCTTTCCTTTCTATTCTCATTCTGTGGTCTTGTTTTCCTACTTCATTTTCAACACTTGAAAGTCAGGTTTAAAGCCGCAGTTAAAAACACGTAGCTCTCAGATCTTATAATAGTAGCTTCATGGCTCAATGCCTCTTTTAGCAAACAGGAATTTACAGCAGCTGCCAAGAGACTTTTTTATAGAATCGTAGAATGGTTTGGCTCAGATGGGACCTTAGAGATCATCCAGTTCCTACCCTCCTGCCATGGGCAGGGACACCCTCCACTGGATCAGGTTGCTCAAAGCCTCATCCAGCCTGGCCTTGAACACCTCCAGGGATGGAGCATCCACAACTTCTCTTGACAACCTGTTCCAGTGCCTCACCACTCTTGCAGTAAAAAAATTTCTTCCTAATATCTAATCTAAATCTCCCCTCTTTCCACTTAAACCATTATTTTTAAAATAACTTGTGGGAAGAGGATGCAGATTCACAAAAACGTAGACACGATTTTATCTCTAGCCAGTCTAGACTCCCACTATAAATACACCTTCAGAGAGAAACAATAGCTCAAAAAAAAAAAAAAGCAAAACCCAAATACTGCACTTCATCTTATCAAAACTAAGGAAGTTTAAGTTCTGAAGGCAGACTTATAATAGCATGGAAGATAAAAGATTTTTTTNTCTTGTCAGAGCTTGCACAGACTATGAAATGTGAAGCATTATCTTCAGGTGCCCTAACTTCCATCCAAGAGCCCTTTCCTTTCTATTCTCATTCTGTGGTCTTGTTTTCCTACTTCATTTTCAACACTTGAAAGTCAGGTTTAAAGCCGCAGTTAAAAACACGTAGCTCTCAGATCTTATAATAGTAGCTTCATGGCTCAATGCCTCTTTTAGCAAGCAGGAATTTGCAGCAGCTGCCAAGAGACTTTTTTATAGAATCGTAGAATGGTTTGGCTCAGATGGGACCTTAGAGATCATCCAGTTCCAACCCTCCTGCCATGGGCAGGGACACCCTCCACTGGATCAGGTTGCTCNAAAGCAAAACCCAAATACTGCACTTCATCTTATCAAAACTAAGGAAGTTTAAGTTCTGAAGGCAGACTTATAATAGCATGGAAGATAAAAGATTTTTTTTTTCCTCATAAAAGAATGAAAACTACCCACTTAAAGAAAGAGGATGACAGGCCCAGAGCAAATATCATGCATTACTAACAGACTTTTAAAATCCTTTCTTCCTTTCCTCCTAAGAACGCTGCACAAGTCATTTTGCCATACGTCTGAGTTACAAGTTCTAATGGCAAAGTTTGACAGAAAAGGCCATTAAATGAAGTCCAGAGGAAAAAAATGTCCCAATCCCATCACTTGCTTTTCTCCTCTAGCCAAAGCTGGATGAACTTGTCTTTAGCTGCATTTCTTTGTTCCCTCCTGTCTCTCCACGTTGCCTGTAAAACTCTAGTGCAAGGACAGAGCAGGAAGGAGGGTGGGTGGAGAAAGTCAAAGCTATCAGTCAAGATCATGAGTGAAAGTTGCATGAATCAAGAGCAAAAGCTTTTTTTGTGTGTGTGTGAAACCAGGAACAGATGAGGGACTGAACTCTCACCCCTTCACAGAATCACAGAATCACCAGGTTGGAAGAGACCCATCGGATCATCGAGTCCAACCATTCCTATCAAACACTAAACCATGTCCCTCAGCACCTCATCTACTCGTGACTTAAACACCTCCAGGGAAGGTGAATCAACCACCTCCCTGAGCAGCATATTCCAATACCAATGACCCCTTCCGTAAAAAACTTCCTCCTAATGTCCAGCCTAAATCTCCCCTGGCGGAGNCCTTCTTGGCCACCTGGGCCACTGCTGACTCATGTTCAGTTGGTTGTCAACCAACACCCCCAGGTCCCTCTCCTCCTGGCAGCTCTCCAGACAGGCTTCTCCCAGTCTGTAGCTGCTCAGGGTTGTTGTGCCCCAAGTGCAGGACCCGACATTTGGCCGTGTTAAACCTCATGCCATTAGGTTAAATAACCTAATGGATATATTGGTCTAGGAGTAGTAGAAGATAAATGTGGGAGTAGGGTTGGTGCAACTAAGAAGAATTTTCCTGTCTGGTTCTGAGCTATTACACCCGCTACGCTGTGGTGTCTGAATGCAGAGCAGAATTGCTGGTGGATGAAGAGAACTTAACAGGGCTCTAGCACCCTTTGACACCTTCCCATGCACCCTACGTTACAGGGACAGCAGTGTAGTACATCGCTCACAAAAAAATTAGGTCAAAGCTGCTATGAATCACATCTCTCTCTCTCTTCATTGAAAAGCACAAGTGCAAGAGATGTAAACACATGAAACCCCATAAAAATCGCAAAGCTGCCCCTGGGGAGGCTAAGGATCAGATTGTAAAAACCTCAGTCAGCACAAAGAGGGCAAGCAAAACACTTGCTCCTGAAATAGAGATTTTATACGCAGCTCTGGTGCCAACGGGTTCTTGTTCAAAAGCGTGAGTGAATATCAGAACCTGCCCCAAACCAGGAAAATAGCAGTAGAGGATGAGAAATCCGTATCGACGTGAAAAATTAGCAACACAAAGGTTTCCCTCGCCCTGCATTTCTTCTGCTTTCACATTTCAGATTGTCTTTGGCTAATAACATATGTATCTTCACTATGCACCAGTGCTCCAAGGCAGCCTTCGCAGACATGTCATATGGTTCTCAAACATGTTGTGACTGGAAAAATCTTTATTTTGGCAGGACGGACCGGGGAAGGGGAGAGGATGTTGCTGAAAAGGAAATGCAAAACATTCTCCTGTCAATATGCTAATTAACAATTGGCAAGAGTATGTTAAACACTGCAGAACTTTAATTTTAACAAGATGCTCTTCATTAAGCAGCTGATAAAACATGATCAGCACCACAAGAGAAATTTCAGGCGACCAAAGCAACACAGCTGCCTTCCGCGACTTGCCAAGTCGATGCCAATCTTCTGCCCCTGGAAATCATAGAATCATAGAATAACCAGGTTGGAAGAGACCCACCGGATCATCGAGTCCAGTGATGCATTCCCCTTTCCTTGTTGTGTCAGATAGCGGGGAAGGTAGTTACAGGAAAATGGGTGGCTAAACAAGTGAGGTAAAAAAACACAGACCTACACAGTTTTAGTGTGGATTTAGGTGCTTACAATGATATTTTTGTGGGAAGAAGCAGAAAAAAAATATTTTTCAATGTACACACAGCTTTGTAAAATCTCATACACAATTCTCAATTTTTACCCCATTTTAGCTAATTAAAAAAAAAAAAGGAAAAAACCCACCCCAAAACAGAAAACCATCCAGCTTAAGTTCAATACAACTTATCATTCGAATTGGAAGCTCTTTAAGTATTTTTAAGGTCTTCAAACAATACAAGAGAAGTAACAAAAAACCCACCATAACAAAGGATTTTTTTTCAATCCAGATATTATGATTAATTTTTTTTTAGTGTCTTTGTAGTCTGAAACATGAAGCTTCAGATTCAATGCAAATAGTTCTGTGAAACCGGGTTACATTACAGCTTTTGCTTGCTCTACTGAGAGCTGAAGGCAATAATTGCCCGAGGCAGAAACATGTGGGGATCATGGACTTGTACCAAGAAAACCAACCCTGCATATCTACTAACTCACTTGGAACTGACAGCAGAAAGGTCTTAAAGGAATTTATAATTAAGAATTTCCTGACAAGTCTATTGTAATCAATAAAAAAAAATATTACTACAGTGTGTTCAATGCAGAGTTTTAGACTTGGGGAAGTTCTGGACCCCTCAGCACAAGAAGGATGTTGAGGCTCTGGAGCGAGTCCAGAGCAGAGCAACGAAGCTGGTGAAGGGGCTGGAGAACAGGCCTTATGAGGAGCAGCTGAGAGAGCTGGCGGTGTTTATCCTGGAGAAGAGGAGGCTGAGGGGAGACCTCATTGCTCTCTGAAACTACCTGAAGGGAGGTTGTGGAGAGGAGGGAGCTGTCCTCTTCTCCCAAGGGACAGGGGACAGGACAAGAGGGAATGGCCTCAAGCTCCNTGTTATGTGTAAAATATTTTAAGATATAAGCCTCCTCCATCTAAAAACACCCCTCTCACTTTATGTTACGGGGCATCTAGAGACCTAGCTTAAATCAGATATTTAATTTTCATGTGATTGACAGTATTTGCCTTGAATCTCATATTAACCTTCTCAGTGTCCCATGGATTTTATGGGGATCCCATTCACATTTGTATCACATCAATATAACTCGATAAACCACATCACCTAGGACCTTAAAAGCCTTGAAGAAAACTCCCTTCTTTCCTCCTGTTGTTCTTTTCTTTAGTCATTCATTAGACATTTTTTCTGTCTCTTTAAGGTCTTTCTTTAGTCTGCTCCCACGCAGTGGAAAGAAGAGATGAGACAGAGATTTGTATCTGTGCTGAGTCTAAACATCAGGATCTGATCTAGGTTTATTCGTAGTCCAAAGGTAGCTTGTATCTAGGTTTGAATAACCCAAGGGAGCTAACATCAAGTGCCTTTTCACAAATCTCTCCAGAAAATTTTTGATAATGTGCAGTTTCCTCACAATTATTATCACAAGACCATTGGAAGGGATGTCAGGTAGGTCCCATTCCAAGCTTTTCCTCTAAGTAAAATCATCCCTGAGGTCAGAAAAAGTTGCTCAGGGTTTTATTCAGTTGAGTTTTGAAATCCTCCAAGGACGGAGGCTGCACAGCCTCTCTGGACAGCTTTATTTTACTGCCCTTATGGGTAAGAGGTTTCTCTCTGTATCCAGTTAGAATCTTTCTTGCTTTAACTCATGTCCATTTTCTCTTACCCTCCAACCAGCACCACTGCTCTTAAGACTTATCTCTGCATCCTCCTGTACTTCATTTATAATCCCTGGTGTCAAAGAACATAGATGCTCAAGCGAGAGCCGCACTGAAGCTGTATCAGCACCAAGTGAAAAAAATATATATAACAGGCCAGGACTTCTCAAACTCAATCATAAATCAGCAGCAAACTTTATTCTGAATCTCAGTTTCTAACTTCAAGTGAGGAAAGAAAGCCTGCAGTTAAGATTAAGGCTATCAAGAAGTGTGACTGAGATGTGTGAAGGTCACAGCCATGAAGAGTGGTAATAGCAGGGAAAAAGCAACATGCAAGTTAGAAAACCAAATAATTATCAAGTTCTCCACTGAGCTTACACAGTACAATCCACTCTTACATTGCTAGCGTTAGTAGCCAAGATAGATTAAAGCTAGCAGAGATATGAATTCCACATAAAATGCAGCACAGAGAAACTCTACAGTACATCCAAGGGGATTAATCTCCTCTCCTGCCATAGAATTGTTGATGGATGTTGGAAACTTTTCACACATCAGAGTTCTACTTCCTAAACTCTACTTTATGACGGCTGATTTTTCTGTCTAAGCACCAGTTTACAAAGCCTATAGAGAAGAAAGGAAGTTGTAGAGAGGAGGATGCTGGACTCTTCGCCCAAGTGACAGGTGAAGGACAAGGGGGAGTGGCCTCAAGCTGTGTCAGGGGAGGTTCAGATTGGATATTGGGAAAAAAATATTCATAGGAAGGATCATCGAGCACTGGAACAGGCTGCCCAGGGAAGTGGTTGAGTCAGTTTTCCTGGGGGTATTCAAAAGACAGGGGGGTAGACGAGGTGGTCAGGGACATGGTTTAGTGGCAGATAAGAATGGTTGGACTCGATGACACAAGAGGTCTTTCCTAGCAGTAATTTACTGTCCAGCGTGTAAGCACCAGATCAACTTTTTTCAGCACTTTAAACAGAATAGACATGCAAGGATAACTAAGATTACCTGTTGCAGCTAAGCCTACAGTGTGTCTCAGACAGTGCTTTAGGTGATCAAACCTTATCTCGAGGCTTATTATACCTTCCTGTTTTCCAGGAGCCTTGTGAAGTTTAATGATAGTGATTCCAATGAGACATCCTGGCATTGGAGGCCTCTAGTGCTTCCCAAGCCTCTGGATAGAAGGTCTTGTTCTGCAAGGATAGAAGGGCTTGTTCTACAAAGCCATCCAGAACCAGTCAGAATTTGAACCAGGCAGATATGGTGTAGATCTTTTTCCAGTGAAGATTTCATTAGGACGGTTTTAGAGAGCTCATCTGGAGGAGAATAAGTGGAGAATAAACCTCAATTTATGAATTTTATCCCATATCAGTGACTTCCTATTCAAGCTCAGCTTTTCATGTCTTTTTCCATACCCAACTTCAAAACCCAGTAGAAATTCTATTTTCAGTTTTAAGCAAGTATGCCTTAAATAATCTATTAAGATATTTACACTTTGACTTTGTAGAATGAGTGCTTCTATCCTTGTAGAACAAGGCCTTATTGAAACTGTGGATTACCCCAAACCAGGTGTAGGACCTTGCACTTGGCTGTGTTGAACCTCATGAGATTCACACAGGTCCACTTCTCCAGCTTCTCCAGGTCCCTCTGGATGATTTTGCATCCTTCTGGTGTAACAACTGTACCACTCAGCTTGTTGTCATCTGCCAAACTTGCTGAAAGTGTCCTCGATCTCGCTGTCTATATCATTGATGAAGATATTAAAGAGCGCTGGTCCCAGTATGGACCCCTGAGGGACGCCACTTGTCATCGATCTCCATTTGGACATTGAGATTTTTTGACCACTACTCCCTGAATGCAACCGTTCAATCAATTCCTTATTCATCAAACAGTCCTCCCATGAAGTCCTTATCTCTCCTGTTCAGAAAGAGGGATGTTGTGAGGGACTGTGCCAAAGGCTCTACTGAAGTCTGGATAGAATACATCCACTGCTTTTCTCGTGTCCACTGGTGTGGTTCCCCCATCACAGAAAGGCACAATGTTGGTCAGCAAGCAGGATTTGCCCTTGGTGAAGCCATGCTGGTTGTCTCTTATCACATATAATATAGAATCATAGAATCACCAGGTTGGAAGAGACCCACCGGATCAT
>WAAB01017704.1:0-103456 GCA_013389865.1 Piaya cayana
TTATTGTTGTTACTATTACTACTAATAGTGTGGTTTATGTACAGTGTTAGGCAGTATTTTAACATTTCTCTCAGGACTGAATTAAAATCCTTTAGTGAGAACTTACAGAAAATTTCCATTTCCACTCTAATGCCTCCCCATCACTTAAAGAGGCAATCCCACCCCTCCTTTCCTGTCTGAGTGGTTCCAGTCTCAGTGTTTTGCCCTCTGTGGCATTCATCGTTAGTGAGCTGATTCGCCTCCACAACCTTTACACCAAAATGGCATCTTTTTTCTTGGTAAGTTTCCTGCCAACTTAAAAAGTAGAATTAGCTCATGAGAAATCAAACGAGAACTGACAAAGAGGAAACTATCACAGGTTGGATGTGAGCAGGTGATGGAGTGGAACTTGGCTTTTCTGTGTGAGCCAACTGAACAGTTCAGGTGTCTTCCCTAACTACAATCCAAACCTTAAAACATTTTGACTAATTTCATTTAAAAGTCAAGAATATTTGCCCTCTACAGAGATTTGTTCTGCTACATTTTATTCAAAACCTTTCCATAAATCTCCTTTAAGCAAGTTTTACTGTAAATTCTGAAAGACTTAAAGCTTTCAGAGGGATACAGTAAATATGTGGGAGTGCACAAATCTATTTAGGTGTGAAAATAACAGAAAATTAAGTCAGTTTTGATAGAGGCTGATATTCAGGTTTTCCATCTCATTTGTGAGTACTGCATTTCACTCAAAAAGTTTTGGAGTGTGCAACAATCTCAAAGGAATAAAAATCCAAAGATGCTGAATAATCTTGACATCAGCATCCCATTGCTTTGAGAGGATATTTAGGACCCTGAAGTAGATAAGAAATATTTTACTAGTAGTATTTAATATTCTTTGGGATGAACAAAATTGATCAGGACAGGGCTGCCGGACATTTTAAGCCTGGACTTTGTATACTGAGGACAAACATTTCTCTTTGGAAAAGTGTTAGGTGGTGATGACTGGTTTTCAAAGTAGAGGTTTAGGAGCATATTAAGATTTTGAAATATATTTGCCCATTCCACAATGTAGCCACTTAAGGCAGAACCCTTTTCTTAATTAAGAAAAGTGGTGATTTGTTATGACAAAGCACAGAAAACTAATGGAAGACGAAGAGGAAAATGGAAAGAAGAGTATTTTATATTTAAATTACTTTCAGTCTATTTTTTCTGATTTATTCTAGTAATTCTAATAATGAGTCATGTTTCTAAAGAAGACAAAAAACTAAGAAAACTCCAGAGCACATGAAAATATTTTCACTAGAAACAGCTGGAAATATATTATTAGGAAAACTGGCAGTTTATAAAAATGCAAAATAACAATCAATACTTTTGTCACAAAACTCATAAGTTTTACTTATTAACTCAACTTTAATTTTAACATATTTGTAAGAAAATGAGTCCTGGAAGCTAAAGGTGAAAGTTTAGCTCTTAAAGCTAAGATGGATTTCTGTTGGTTTTCAGGAAAGCCAGGTATTCATCACAGTATAATTTATGGACAAACTTTACACAAAGAATTCAAATTTACTACAGTAGTAATTAATAATTTAATGCATGGTTTTACCTTTGTTTGCCATCATTCACAGAATTCCTATTTTTCTTATATTTTTGTTTTGACAGTTCAAAACTAACTATGAAAAGAGAATGTTTAAAGTTGATATTCCACCCAATGACACATCCACGGTGGCTTCCATAATAAGCAATGTGTCAGAAGCAATGGAAACCCTCACCCGAATGAAAGAGGAAATAGTGCCTGTTGCAGGTTCTGTAAATGGAGTGAATGCCCTTGGCTTGGTGGTTTTCTCAATAAGCTTTGGCCTGGTGATTGGAAGCATGAAGGAACAAGGTCAGGCATTAAAAGACTTCTTTGATAGCCTTAATGAGGCTATCATGCGATTGGTAGCTCTAATCATGTGGTAAGTGCCTCTTTGATAAATCCCTTTTTAAGTTACTACCAATAGTTTTTCAAAGCAGTCAGGCACTGCATAGGCAGGGTCCGTTTGACAGGAAGTCTGGTAATAGGATCTTAATTACCTATTAACTTTTTTCATAAATGAACAAAATAACTGTCATTCTGTAAGTCAATAATTTGCCAAAACATACATATTCTTTCTGTGTGTGCAGCTTTTGAAAATTCAAGATCTGTGGCAGAACTTGCTAAGATTATACAGAGCTATAATATGTTTTCATAAAGATATCAATCACAACATTATGATACCAAAGTTTCCTTACATACTAATCTGGCTTCACCAAAGAAAACCAGCCACTTTTTCTATAATCTTATTTCTACACATTCATTTCCAATAGAACTGGTTCCTGCAGCTTGGTAGCGTATTCATATGTCCTTGTACAGTAACTGCATTGTTTACTCGTACACATGATTTTCTTACTTTCTTTAATGTTCAGTATGCAAGTAAAACCAATACTTTTTCTCTTAAACTTTATCTGTGAAGTCTTTTCAGCAATGAAGATCTATTATTTCACAGGTAGAAGGTTAATTATGAAAATAATATTTTTATTGTTGCCTTCTTTACTGTAGAAAACAAAGAACCAACGAAACACATCAACTCCAAGAGAGTACACACACACACATGTTTTACTACTAGACACAAAACTAAAAATTAATATATTTTCTCCAGTAGCTAGAATTCTATTGTGCCAGGAAACATCTATACAGAGCAATAACCTTTTTTATTTCTTTACAAGAATGTTTAAGATAATAAAGCAGTAAATGAGAATCGTTGCTTCAGAGAAATTTCTACACAGATTTAACGGCTTAAATTGTGACTGAGACAGATGCTGCATAAATTTTGTTCTGTGGTTACATAGTGTGAAAACCTAAGCGAACATGTAGAAATAAGGCTATACCAAAAATCCAGCTGCAGCAGAATTATACTAGAGTTTTGTGCTCATCACTAGCTCCTTCTTCATCTGTAGCTGTGTTTGCCAATGGGAAGAAGCAGAACATACCACCTTTGTTTCTGCCTCAAAACGCAGCTAACCTCTGACACACAAATGTCTTTATGCTCAAGTATTTATCTGGTACCCTACTGGATAAAATGGGATGCGACCAGAAGCATCTTGAAATCATCACAAGTTATCAGCCTTGTGTGGGGGTTCCTTCCCAAAGAACATGGGAAACAGCACTGGCAAGATAATAGAAATGGACACTTGGCATAATCTACTATGATGCCAGTGGAGTCTGTATTCATAGAGACAGAATTGTAACAGACTTGGCTAAACTAGCTTTTCAGTGAAGCTTGAATTCCAAAGCAAGCTTATCTCCCTACATTTGTGAAAGCACGCTACTCATGTCCAAATCCTTTCCAGATTCTGAATCCAACAGAACCAGTCAGAAACATCCACTCCTGTGTTTTAGTCCAGGCTAAGCTGTTAAGAGCTAAACTCTCGAACTAGTTCTGCATAAATGTATTCAATACTAACAGTGAAATCCCACATTCGTGTATGCTTATAAATACAAAAGGTACAGATAAGGAAATCAATTTCTACTTTGTTCAGTACAATACTGGTTTGATTTCTTCTTTGCAGGTATGCTCCGCTTGGAATCCTTTTCTTGATTGCTGGAAAAATTGTTGAGATGGAAGACATGGGTGTGATTGGTGGTCAACTTGCCATGTATACTGTAACGGTTATCATTGGTTTGCTAATTCATGCTGTCATTGTCCTACCTCTCCTCTACTTCGTAATCACTCGTAAGAACCCCTGGGTATTTATTGGAGGCTTAATCCAGGCATTAGTCACAGCTCTGGGAACATCTTCCAGGTATAATACAATATTTTAAGGCCATATTTGCTTTATAAAATTACTGCTTTGAGAAACAAATTTGTCTAATATAATTTGTTAGCTCTGTATGCAGGTATTCACTTGGGCATCTTACTTCAATTCTGCTGCTTTCTAACAGAAATGATTATTACAATTATTGTATTGACCTAAAGTCTGTTTTCTACAAATATCCCTGAACAAAGATATTTAGTGTTGTAAACTGTATGGCCAGAACCCTTATGACTTTTATTAGCCTCAGTGTTTGAGACTTTAAGTATTTTTTAATGGCTTCCTGGTAAAGGATGCAGCTGGGAAAGGATGGCAAAATGGAGCTGCAAGCAGGATAGTTCAGAGGGGATTCTGAGACATCTTGAGTGCCTTTCTTGTTAGCTGATGTTCTGTGTTCAAGATCCTGGTAGCCAGTGATGGATGTACAACCTGCAACTTAAATGCCACTTTTGCTCTTTGTTGGTGAATTCATAGGTATGTCATATGAATTTTAAAAAGTATTTGCATCTATGATGAAAGGAAACATTATTAATTAAATACACGTTTTATGCATTTGAATCAGAGAATCATAGAATGGTTTGATCTTTTCCAATCCAAACCAAGAATCAATTCTGTTATTCTATTATTTCAATACCATATACCCTTTCATTTTAATATATTTGTTATAAGTTAGACAGTTGGCATTACCAAATTCAAGTCCCAGGTGTTTGGGAATATTTTGAAGAGCTGGATGAGAATCTCATTGCAACCATTAATGCAGAATTTGATTAAGTTTTGTACAACTTAAATAAACTCTTGAGGACTTAAAAAAAATTATGACAGTATTTTGACAGACAATTACTAATTTAACATTTGATATTTTTATATCAATCTTCACAAATTTGCAGAATGCCTATAAGGGAATTTGATTAATAATTATTTTTAAAGAAGGTAACAAAATTAATGCCAGTCAGCATAGCTTAAGAGAAAGCAAAATAATGCTACAACTTTAGTGGGTAGCAGTAATTGTCTTGAGGATATGTTCTAGCTTCTCTAAGACATTCCACTTGGCACTACTCAAGATTCTGTGTAAGAACCTAGATTGATGAAGGAGAGCACACTAGTGGATTTAAAAGCTGTTTAAAATACAACTGTAAGTTGAGAGTCATGAAAGATTTTTCTAGCCCAGTCTTCCACAATTCTTCTTTATTTTACATTTTATCAGTAATTTATTTCATTAATATTGATGAAGTTTGAAAAGACATGAAAATCTGTTAAGTAGTTACTGATGAAGAGCTCACTGAGACAGAATAATCTAGATTGCTGGGGCTTGAAAAACCTTTTTAATTTGATGTGATCAGATGTTCAGATAGATCTTTCAGAACAAAGAACCTAGGCAGCTCTCACAAAATGTCCACCGTGTCTTTCTTTCCAAGGAAATTTCTCTGAAAACAGACTTGGTGTCATGTGAGCTGAATGGGCACTCCTGTAGAATATGAAGGCACAATGTTGAGTTGAGTTAGTCTTTAAATGAAATTATCATTTATATCATATTTGGATGTAGCAGCAGGGGAACAAGATAAAGTAGTGCATGTGGCCTGGCTGAGACAGTCTCAGCTTTCCTCATAGCAGCTCGTATGGTGCCACGTTTCACATTTATGACCAGAGTAATGATGATCACATACGGATATTCCAGCTATTGCTGAACAGTATTTTCACTGCATCAAAGCCATCTCTGTTTTTCTCACTCTGCCCTCTGCCCCTGAATAGAGTAGTTGAGAGGTGCAGAATAGGCTGGGAGGGCACAGAGCCTGACAGATGACCTGAGCTAACCAAAGAGATGTGTTATGCCATATAACAACATGCTCAGCAATAAAAAGGGAAAAGAGGGGATTTTAGGAAGGCCAGGTATTTTTCACCTAGGACTGGTTGGGCATTGGTCTACCTGTGGGATGTGGTGAGTGATTGCCTCGCCTGGTTTTTTTCTTTCATCTTCCACTCACACTTCTCTATTATATATATGTGTGTGTGTGTATATACATATATATACACATATATTAATCTCAACCATTTCCCACTTTTACTCTAGCATTCCTCTTTGCCTGCCTTACTCAGGACGTGGGGGCAAGTAAGCAAGCAACAGTGTGGTGCTTAGCTACCTGCTGGTGTTAACCCACAAACAGTAAATGTAATCCTCTAGGAGGATTACATTTCCAGCTGAGCCAGCAAATACAACAGAAGTTTACTGAAGACTTCAATAACCCAATTTATATAACTTCGGGAAAATGGTGCTTTGGGGTGACATAACCATACCTCTATGACATAAAAAATAAGAAGCAGGAATAATGACAAAATATTGAAGTTAGTGTGGTTCAGAATAGAGACCACATAGGCAGTGACAGTAATTAGCCATTAGAAAAACATCCGAAGAGCGCTAGGAGAACATCCATCATTGGAAGTATTTAAATTCAACAATAACGTTATCTTATTTAAATACTCTAGTATATCACATAGATCACATACCAATCTCTCCTGTCACTACAATTCTATGATTGTCACTATGATTCTATGATTCTACAATGTGTGACACTCTTTTCATTCCCTCTTTGATTTATACATATAATACCTTATTGTTTGTTATTATTTCAGTTCGGCAACTCTACCTGTTACATTTAAGTGTCTAGAAGAAATAAATGGAGTGGACAAACGAGTTACAAGATTTGTACTCCCAGTTGGTGCTACAATCAATATGGATGGAACTGCTTTATACGAGGCTTTGGCTGCAATTTTCATTGCACAGGTTAACAACTTTGACCTGAACTTTGGGCAGATTATCACAATCAGGTACAGAAACTATTATTACCTCTAACTAATACCTATTATTACCTATATCTAATAAAAACAACTCTGTGATGAATCCTCCTTGCTCTTATGTAGGGAATTAAACAAAAGAAAAGCATCTAGAGATAAAACAAAGAACTGCTCTGGTAGCGTAATGATTTACATCTTCTGCATGGAAGAGGCCACACAGCACATGTTCTCCACTAGAGAAACCTCTTAAAAACTCTAACAAGACACATCTATCATGGCACTTAGTAAAGTCAAGAACACTTTTTAATAACTTTAAAATTTTCTTTCGTAAGATCCCATGCATCTGCTAGGAGCTGTACACTTACTATCAGTGCCAGGTTGTTTATAATGCATGGAACAAAGCAGCAGCATAAAAGCATCACAGTGCTAATGCTAGGAGAGGTAGTGTTTTCCCAGTTCTGATGGTCTTAAGGTAAAGAAGAGCAAGCTGTGTAAGGAAGAGTAATGTCTTATTACACTAGCTAACAGAGGTGGAGATTCTTCAAGCACTCCAGCCTTTATTTTTGAAACAGAACAGAAAGCAACCCACCAAGTAGCACATCTCTCCATAAAAATCACCAGCTTCATTCAGTATTAATCAACAGAAGTATTAACTCTGCCTTCACACTCTGAGGCAATAGTTCCACATCCATTAGTACTGGAACTCCTCCCTGCCGTATCACCTGGCAAAACAGTCTTCCTAAAGCAAGTGTGAACAAGCACATTTCTATCAAGTTACTAGACTGTATGATTCAGAGTTCCTGGCAGCTTTCTGTTTTCTGATGGCAGAATGCCAACTGCCAGAGGACAGATACTTCACCTGGCATGAAGTCATATTGAGATGGACAGAGACTAAAAGCTTTTGCGTTAGATCTACCAGGACAAAATTACCTTCCCACGTTTTCTTTTAACATGTTTGAGCTTGTGGAGTGGGTTTGCTCAATGGGTAGGTCCATGTAGATATAGTGGTTTCATCTGGCCCTTAGCATCTACCACCTAACAAAATCATGTTTCAAGGGTTCTGGGTAAAGATTTAGCACAAATATTTTGGATTAAGATCCACATTCCCCTGTAGCTACATGCAGCGTTCTGCTAAGGGACTGTGCTTATCTTTTTATTTACTATTAAGCAAAAACCTTCTTCCTTCATGTCTGTTTTTGAAGTCTGCCAGGTGATACAGAGTTCATCATGGAAGTCAACTAATTGCTCTTACCATCTCTTTGCACAGCATTACAGCTACAGCTGCCAGTATTGGGGCTGCAGGCATTCCTCAAGCTGGACTGGTCACCATGGTCATTGTACTTACATCAGTAGGTTTGCCTACAGATGATATCACTCTTATCATTGCAGTGGACTGGTTCTTGTAAGTATTTTTATGGAGTCACTAAGGTCCAATAGCCAGTAGCACTCTAGAAGTACTTCATTCAGTAGTGCACTTCTTTTGCTGTGGAAGAAAGTTGGAAAGAAGTGTCAAAAAGAGTCACAATTTCTTGTGATTATTCTGTTTTCTTAGAGCAGATGGTGAGGGGTGTTACTTAATGATGACTCCTCCCACATAAGGAGACTAAGAAAACTTGTAGACACACTGTAATTAAATTAGCAAAGACTTGCTTTAGTTTTCTGGCTTTTTGCAGGATAGCAATGAAAACCTTTCCATCAGGCTCAGAGCAGGTTCAGATCTGACTCAGTTAATTGCTGACTATCTAATCTAGGAAAGGTTCATACATCTACCCCATGGACACAATTGTGTTACTCTGTTATCCAACCACCACAGTTTTTCCATTCCTCTGTCTAGAAGACATTTGTGGATATACGGGGGAACCCCTTAGTCCAGGAACTAAATCAAAAGCAGAAGTTTCCTTCAAACTCTAATTTGCCTAACCCCTATAAATTACAGTTTCCAGGGGCTTTTACCCTTCAGTCTTCTTAAGTGATCCCTACAAGAAATAGCTTGTGTTTTTATCACAACATAATGTCTTCAAGTTATTATCTAACCACATGCCCACAGCCTTATGTAGGTGAATGCCTGTTGAATAATGATGCCAGTCAAGCCTGGTCAAGCTGGCTCCTACACCTGCATCGAGCCAACTATGAGCACTGGACTATTAGCTTAATTTTAATTATTTCAGCCAAATTCCACCCTAAATTACTGACCATAGTTTATGCTTAGGAAGGAAAAGACTCTAAGAAGACAGATTCTTATTGTCTTACATGTTCAGGGTGTATAAATCCAGACCACCGAGTATAGAACTGCCTCCAAGAAGCATCTGCCAAATGCTCCCTTTGTCATCCTCATCACACAGTAGTTTCTTGCTATGGAGTTTCCAAGAGTATTAACACATTTTGTGACTTCAAATCCTGATATATCTGTTGATTTCTGTAGAAGAAATTGTGGCATTAACAGTTCAGATAAATGGATATACATAAAATAACTGAGTCATCTAGTTTCTGTGTAAAGGCCATTTTAACAACTAGTCTGCATGCTTCCCTGAACAAGTGGTAAAATCAAGGCTAACATGCTGATTCTCCTTAGGGATCGTCTCCGTACCACTACCAATGTCTTGGGAGACTCCATTGGAGCAGGAATTGTTGAACATTTATCACGTCATGAGCTGAAGAACAAGGATGCTGAGATGGGTAATTCTGTGATAGAGGAGAATGAAATGAAGAAACCATATCAACTGATCTCACAAGAAAATGAGAATGAGAAACCATTAGACAGTGAAACCAAGATGTAGGGCAAAGAAAACATGAGTCCAACACTACAAGTGTAGAAAACATGTACTTTTTCCAGTCATTTGTATCTCAAATTTACCAAGTTCACTTATTCCTTATTTTCTCCCTTTATGCTAGCACTGGAAAAAAAATAATGAAAACGTACTCCACATTAGCAGTGATCATGGTATTTGTTGGCTTCCAACTTAAAAAAATTAACAGGCAAAAATGCTGGTCCTGCTAGAGATATGCTAACAGAGCATAAAAAAAAGAGACTGTTAATTAAAAACAAAAATCTGTGCATATCTTACCCCTTGAACTTTCTTTTTTATATTATGAACTGGAAAGTTAAAACACATGACAGACATTTTTACTTGTTTTTAAATACTTGTTGCAAAATTCCAAACACCTATAAACACACAATCAGTACTTCTAACTTGGTAACTGCATCCAGCTAAGTAAATTAATAGGATTTCTGCTTTTTGATATGATTTTTTTTCTAATGATATATTGTTGTTCAAACACTAGCAGGACAATAAAAAGGACATTAAAATAAATAAATAAAGAAGAAAAAAAATCAGCACTTTTATCAGCTGAGTTGAAATATTTCTGAGAAAATTATTTTATCTAGACACAGTTTTTTGCTTTAGCCTCAGCTGATCTTGACAAAAAATTAGCGTAGTCAAGTCTCACTGACTTACAAACACTTATATATGTATGTATGTACTTCTAGTCTGTATTTGCCCACTTAATTCCAGCATCACAAAACAGCTGAAAAATTCCTGTGTATAAGTGCTTGTAGGAGCAAGGCCCGAAGCTGGCACAGAAAATCTGTCTTCATCTCTGTTTGGAAAAACTCAGCATGCTCTGGGTATGCCAATTATCTACTCAGTAAGCAATAATAAGAGTAGAAGGCAGTGCCAGCCTTCTGCACAACATGTAGACAGGTGAGATGCTCAGATCCTAAAGGGACTGAATTCTAACTCTGAATCCCTCATAGGTACAGGAGTTTTTCTGATTGGAAACTCCCCCAGTGCTTGGTCATCCCACTGGTAAGTTATAGAGCTATTAGCTGGATTTACATTTTTCCATCTGGAGAAGAAGGCTCCATTATCTCAATGTGAAATTTCAAAATCATGGTGTGTTTATCAGTAGCATCTTAAAAAGAAAAAATAACCCTTTAGAAAAGAAAACTAATGGGTGCTTTTTTACTTTTTACTAGGAAAAAAAACATAAATTGCAAAATAGTAAATACTATAATAAATGTTGAAATTTTAATTAGAAAGGATTTTAAAGCGCAATATATTAGGTTTCTTTCAGGGGATAGATAAGGAAAGAATGAAAAAAGGGAGACAATGCACTTGTAATCCTGTGGCTTTTTTTGTTCATTTCAAGATTGTTCCCTGTTGAAACCATTTTCTAGAAATACAAAATATGTATTTTTTCCTTTTTGCCTTGTATTATCATAGAGGTTAAACTGGAAAACTTTATAATGCAGTTACATTTGGGGATAAAAAACGACAGGCACAATAGTGTTGAGTGATTTTTTTTGTTGTTACAAATGTCGGTTGTCTTCTTTCTCCCTCCCCCACCAAAAAAATTTGATGATGGAAATTAAGAGTTCCCTTGCAATGTCCTAGTTGCTGCTCAAATAATATTCAATATATCACTTTTGTCACTAAAAGGATATTAATACGGTGTACAAATAACTGTAGTGAAAATGTCAGCATGTTGGTTGAAGCCAAATCTTTTCCCAGGCAAGGTCGTTTTTTTTAGGACTGAACACTCCTTCCCATCTTCTCCCTTTGAGCAACCCAGACAATACAAGCAGGAACTCTCTAGTGAATGAAGTGAGCAAAGCTTAATACAGAGTATTGAGCGGTCAAAACCACAAAGCTCTAAATGAACCTCTGAATGAAAGAAAACAAGTATGGTGGGGGAGGGCTAAGAGAACACAAATCTAGGATACAGACAGGTGTTTTCTGATATGTAATTAGAGATATTTTTATATAGATACTGTATTCAGAATGTGTGTATAAATATTAACTGTAGAATTTATGGAATAACAATTTAAATTTTTGTTAAGGTTTTATTTGAAAATACATTGCAAAGACAATGTAAAAGGCTGTCTTTCTATGACATCAGCTGAGAAAAATGAATTGTGTCACAAAGAATGTGATCTTTTTTTTACACTAACTTTGTTTCTTATGGAAATCAGGTATTATAGAAAGATTCCCTTCCCCATCCCTCATTGGTTCTGCATTGGCATGCACCCAGAGTCGACTGAGAGACATTACTTTGTAGATGTATTTTCAATAAAAATAGTTTTACATTACTGCTTTTTTTGTGATTTAGAATTTCTTTCAAAAGCTATGGAATAGAAGCTTCACATAAATTCAGAGCCAACAAACTAATCAGATTTCAGGAATTTCTGGCCATTTTATACAACAAGGCTTTGATATAGCAAGGCTTCTGCACTTCAAATACCATCTTACAGATATGTGGTGAAAAGCAAATGAGTAAAGGCAGCAAGGGAGGAACTTTAAAAATTAGAAGAGCAAATGTTCTGCCTAGTTAAGTGCATTCAAATTAAAATCCATAAATTCATATTGATATATGCAAAATACTAAAAAGATAAATATTTGCAACTTCATTGATTCAGCTACTACAAAGCTGCCGACTCCTTTTGGACGTATAATTAGACAGTTAAATCCCCACTGACTGGGATATTACAGCATCTAACATTACAGTCATCCCAGACAACCCACTGTTTTTCTCACAAGAGGTGAGGGTGTTGGGGTTCGTTAAGCAACACTTTCAGGTAGCAGTTATCATCTAATGGAAGAGAATGTCTTGTGAGAAGGATGGGGAAGTTATAAAAGTCATGAAATTAATCACTTGCATCAGAAAAGTTGTGTCAGCTGGAGCAGATGGAAGCAGCGGGGATAATAAGTCCTGCCTTCCTTAACATACCTCAACAAACTACTTGGGCAATAATGTCTGTGAATTTGTCTGTGGTATTTAAAGTGAAAACAATGTACAATGCAACCAGTTTTGTGAAAAAAAAAGTGCACGAGCATAACATTTCCAAATTTTTTTCTAGCTAGCTACACATTCATTCAATCCAGGTAAGTATCTTTGTGTTTCTAGAATTATTATCATGATGGGGAGAGATAAAGAAAGAGGGGTATAGTGTATTACTTGGAGGTATTACTGGTACAACAGCCTTACTTGCTTTTCTGCCCCCATACAGAACAAAGATCTCTGGTATTCCATAATTTTTCAGCATTGTTTTCATTTGGAGGTTGGGGCACGGAACAGCCATGCCATTCTTAGGCAAGAATTTATGTTTCTGTAACAGTGTGTGGCCAGTATAAAGCAAAGGGATCATGCATGTGGAAAATCAATTACTGGCACAGGAAAGCATTTCTGTCTTCCCTTCTGAAGGACTGAGTTTGTACAAGTGACATTTGTGTTTCAACACAGGCACAACTGATAAGAAATAGAGGGCATGTGCGTGCTTTAATAATGTCACAATGGAAATAGTAGAAGAGTGTATCTTGCTTCCATTGTGATAAAAAATGTGTGATCCACTTGCTTCTAGTGTGATGAGCTTCTTCCCAGAACAAGATAAAAGATCAGAGATGAACTGATAGGACACTACCTCTTTGGACTTTTGTTGTCATCTTTTTAAAGCGGTTGTCTTAAACTGGGAGCATGGAGTAACATAGAGGTAGACTCATACAACTCCAAGCCAAGCTGCAACATCAGTGAAGGTGCAAGATTTGCTCTGATAACAGAGACCTGCAGTCAGATAATATAATCTTGCACGGTGAGCTCCTTCCTACCCCTTATTCCCTCACCCATCTCCTCACATGTCCCTCCTTCAGAAGTATCTAACATTCCAAAATTGTAGTACAGGAGCACTTGCATCTCAGACCAAAGTTTTTCTTTAACATGCCTCATTACACAGCTAGGGCTGCACAAATAACTGATTTTTCACTTCAGTGAGAGAACTGAAAAACTGAATAATTCTTACAGGGCATCGTGAAACTATTCTTTTATTACTTAAAAAAAAAAGCACAGCCTCTTCCAGGTATAATGAAATGTTTCTTTCTTCACTTCTTTATACATCCTATCTCACTTCTCTATTGTTTTTACTGAATTTCAAACTAAACTCAGATGTAAAATAAACTGACTCAGAAACAAAACATTGAACTGTTTTGCTAGGAAAATGTCAAAATGAAATGTTTCAACATTTTACTACATCTCCTCAATTTAAAGCCAATTGTACTTACAGAATTTGGCACAGTTTCGCAAGTGCTTGCCTCAAAGCTGCATTTTTCTGCAGTATACTTTTATGTTAATGCTTTTTCTTTGTT
The DNA here is from genome assembly GCA_013389865.1 of Piaya cayana. Taxonomy (NCBI): domain Eukaryota; kingdom Metazoa; phylum Chordata; class Aves; order Cuculiformes; family Coccyzidae; genus Piaya; species Piaya cayana. The sequence goes on from WAAB01017704.1 coordinate 13,734, forward strand.
CTTTACAACTTCCATTCTCCAGACATTGCACATTTTTCTACTTTTCCTGGTCACTTGGATTTTTTCTTCATTGTTCTACTGGCTTTTTAAGAGCTTCTTTAAACTTCTGATATTTGCTAAAAGTTATTTAAAAAACAACTATTTCATGATATTTTTCCAATATCATTACTACTATTTTTGCTCTTAAACCTGTGTTCATTTCCTGCCCCTTTTTTTTTTTCCAATATCTCAAACAGTTTCCTATTTTCTACAGTACTGTATTCTTCTCTCCATCTATCCCATTTTCTCTCTTGGTTTTACTCTTCACTTTTACAGCTTCTCATCCTTGGTCTCCTTCACAAATCTAGTCATGAGTCAACTTTTCTCTGTTTTGGTTCTCAACCGATAAAACGAGGACAATAGCATTGCCCTAGAACCAGGTTTGTTTTCAGAGAAATCAAGATTGTGGAAAGCCTGTGTCAGGTCTCATGCGTGGATTTGCCCCTGGTGCCTATTACCTTTGTACTATTATCTCCTGTATTGTAGATACTTAAAGTGTATTTAAGAATTTATACTACTTCCTCTTCAAAACAAATCTTACATTAATTTGTTTGTCATAATTGTACATAATTGTAAATTCACTTTCCCTGGAGGTGTTTAAGGCATGGGTGGACAAGGTGCTGAGGGGCATGGTTTAATGTTTGATAGGAATGGACTCGATGATCCAGTGGGTCTCTTCCAACCTGGTTGTTCTATGATTCTATAAAATCTCGCCAAATCCTGTCGTGTTTGCTGATTTTCACTGGAAAAACTCCCATGAAGAGCAAAAGGAGGAAGGAAAAAAACAAAGACCTGACTCAGATTTCACAAACGGGGAATAAACTATAGTGCAAATCTATTCAGAATAAAATTGGTATTGATGACAGATGGTGACTGTGATTCAGTCTGAGCAGGTGCTACATAAAACTCCCTTCATGCATCTGCCGGTTCACCTTGCTCGTGACCTGCAGTTCCTCTCCTATTCAAATCCCACTCCTCTCCCAGGCAGCAGCTCCTGGCCATGCCAAATTGCCTGGTGTTTTTCTGATATGCACAAATGAGGACTGGGATGAGGCCACCCAACTCGCTTTCAGTTGCAGGCTAAGCCAGGATGTAAGGCTGAGTCTGCAGAAGAAAAAGACTACGGCACTAATCCACTGTGCCACTTAGCCTCCACAGTGCAAAAGAGCTATTCAGATGCTGCCAACGCTTCATTTTTAGATGTACTGTGCCTGTTTAACAATCAGCCTCCTAAAAACTGCAAAATGTTTCCCAGCAATGACAGCCAAAAATTTTGTCTCATTAGATTATGCTGCCATCGTGTGGCAAAGATTTTTAATAAGTGGTATTTCCTCTCCAATTAAAGAAATTAAGTTAAACCCTCTGATGAACAGTTGCACACAACACTCAATGTTTGCTTCAGCTGCAGAATGCTTTTTATTATTATTATAATTGTTATATTATTATTATCATTCCATTTAGTCACATAAAGAACATATTCATCTCATCCTCTGTTCAGCATAGCCTTAAAGTGATTCAGCTGTGAACACCCTGACTCTTACAGTGATTCTTTCATGTATGTGTTCATTTGTGCTTTATCTGTGAACCTCCCAGAGAAGATGAAGGTGTCTTGGGGAAAATTTGTGCCCCAGTTCCTGAAACATTTTTCAGGTATTGGGGGAATGGTGGTATATATGTTCATTTGCTAGGGCTAATTGATAACACAGTGGAGTTTCACACAGTTTTTAATCTCTTTTCCAGTCTCAACTGTTTCTCATTGAAGGGACTCTCTCTTAGTAAACTGTTGTCCCTGAAGGTGCTATGAAAATGCTGTATACGCACATTTGGAATCTATTCATGCCAAATGTCCCCATTGGCAGATACAGACAGTGCATTGACAGAAAGCATTTTTAAGGGGCATGAGAGCCAGGTCAAATACTAGTCTTTCTACAGGAAGCCTTGATTAACACTGAACTGAAAAATGTATCATCCAAGCTGCCAACTGTGGCCAAAGAGCATTTGATATATATCATAGAATCATAGAATAACCAGGTTGGAAGAGACCCCCTGGATCATCAAGTCCAAGCATTCCTATCAAACACTAAACCATGTCCCTCAGCACCTTGTCCAGCCGTGCCTTAAAAGACTTCCAAGGAAGGTGACTCAATCCCCNGCTTCATTGCTCTTCTCTGGACTCGCTCCAGAGCCTCAACATCCTTCTTGTGGTGAGGGGCCTACAACTGCACACAGGATTTGAGGAGCGGTCTCACCAGTGCCGAGAACAGAGGGAGAATAACCTCCCTGGACCTGCTGGTCACACTGTTTCTGATACAAGCCAGGATGATGAAAAGAACATACAAACCTTTTAAGTTTCCTTTCTCCTAAGGAGACAGAACCCAGGCTAGTTCCCTGAAAGAAGGGTTCTAAGCAGCCAACAGGTTACAGAGCCCCTCAAAGTACAAACAAGCTTGAGCCCTCAATTTTTCTTCATTGTGTTTCCTCCTCGTGGGCTGATGATTTGCCTCAAAATCTCTGAACTACTTAAGAGATGAGTCAGGTGAACTCTTCTAGGGTGGTCTCTGCTTGCCTGGCCAGGGCCTGAGTTTTAACTTGGCACACAAGGAGTGCTGCCAATTCTTGCAGTAGTAAGTACAGTATTGAAGACTGCTAGGGTCAGAATTAGAAGGATTTTGCTTACTCTATCTTAAAATTCTTCCCCAGCCCTCATTGCTGTCTAAAAGCATGAGGTGATGTAAAGGACCAGAAAGCAAAGGAAAAGACTTCCAATTTTTTACTTTTAAGTCAGTCTTAAATGGGCCTAACCCAAGATGTTGAACATTTGATGTCTCTAATTCTGAATCCTATGTCTGTAGTACTGAAGCCTACAAAAATAATGACCTTGTCAAACTGCACCAGGTCTTTCACAGTTTAGCCACAACCAAACCACCATGAAGTTCCACTGGTATCAAAAAGTGCATCAACTGCTAAAATTATAGAGAAGAGTTTTAAAATTGTGAAAATAATTTCAGGAGCATGAGCAGGATGTTGTTTACTTCTGTTTGAGAGCCATAAACAATAAACTGTAGTGTCAAGCTTTGCTAGTTCTTTCTTTACTTTCAGTCCATGAGATCTCACGGTATAATTTAGTCAGATGAGCAAAGAACTCTCCAGATATAAACTCAGTTGTGAAAACAAAAAAGCCAGTATTGGAAGGGTGAAAGTTTGCTGGAGGGGATATTGGGGATGACACAGCAGCAATTTAACTTGCTGTGATGATAAGGTGATCGCACAAACCCACTCAGAACATGGACAAATACAGAGTACTGCAAAGAAGCTGAAGTTTCTGCAAAAAGAATACCTGCCTCGTGGACCTGCTGGACTTGTCTAAGTGCACTAGTAAGGAAACCAGCGGCTCCAATACATTCAGATTTTTTAAAAAGATATTTATGATGTCCTACACCAAAGTTTAATTCAGAAAATAAGTTGCCATTGACAAGAGGATAGATCTTCTGTGGATTTAAGAGTTGATAAAAGATAAAATGGTAGGAAGGGCTTAACCAACATTCCTGAGGATGAAGAAGTGTCCAAAGCAAGTCATCCCAGAAACTGGTGATGGGTTTATTGAATGCCTTTATCAATCCCCTGGAGAAAGAAATTTGCATTGAAATCTCTTTAAGTGTGCAGATAACATTATGCCCTTTCAAGTAGTTAAATTCTTTGCCAGTGACACCAAATTCCAGAAGGAGCCTACAAAACTGAGTAGATGAAAGTGTTCCAGGTAAGTTTCTCTTTAGACAAACATAATGTAGTGCATCTATGGCAAAAAAAAAAATCTAAACCAAGTCTGCATAATGCTGAACTCAATACTGACAGTTATAAGCCAAGGAAAGGACCTCAGAGATATCAGTGACAATTTCCTGAAGTCATTGGAACAATACACTGGCCCAAAATGGTAGCAAGATGCTGGGTGTCCTCTGCAAAAATGTAAGAATAAGAAGAACAAAGGATGTAATTTTGCTGCTATGTAAAGGTTTTGTTGTAGCCACACCTTGAGTCCTATAGATAGTCTGGGTCTGAGCATTTCAAGGACATAGAGGAATTAAAAGAGATACAGAGAAATAAGCATCGACATAAAAAAGCTGCCTTATGGGGTGATAAAAAAGGCTGACATTCCTCACTTGGAGCGGTTGTATGACGAAGAATAACAAAATCAAGAAGGCAATGGATAAGATAAATGTAGAACTGCAGTCCATCAGATCTGACCCTACTAGACAGAGGGGGGAATTTGATGACCCTACGTAGAAAGTAATTTAAAATAGAGAATTTAAACTAGTTAAAAGAGAGCACGAATTTGCAAAACACTAAGCGAAACATGGAACTTGGTTGTCACAGGACATGCAGGCAGACAGTATCACAGTGGAGGCAACAGTGCCAACAGGTTCAAAAAGCAAGTATACACTTTCATGAACAAGCCTAAAAGCATATACTTAAAGGAATGCAGAAGGACAAACCCTCCAGCATCCTCACTGCAACATCGTTAGAGGTTAAGAAAGTCACCCACAGAAGGGGCCATGCCTTCACTAAATGATATCTTAACTCTCCACAGGCCAGTGAGGATACACTGGATTTAATAGAGCATTGGTCTGAACTATCAGGACATTTCTAATGTGTTTACTTTTTTCCACCTGTCTTACAACAGCACGCATTTGAACAACACAACACAGCCCATTCCTTATGTGCTGACAAGTATCCTATGGCACCACTAGCTCCTTCTGTGGTTTTCCATATCGCTGACTCATGCCTCGAAGTTCTACACCTTGGAGCTGCAAAGTGATAGTTAAGATCTTTCAAGAACTATTATCTGCTTTCACACCTGCAATGTTGTGTGTGCAGTCTGAGCAATAGATGTGACACACAGAACTGCAGAGAAAGCCTGTCCAACATCTGTGAGCTTGTTTTCTCCTCCTTTCCTCAAGTGGATTCATAGGCTTTGCAGCGATGCCTTACACCAGGATGAAATTCAGCCCAAAGCAGGCAGGAAGAATTCTTTGCTGTGCCTGACATCTAGTGGTCCTAAACAGAAGCATTTTCAGCAGTCCTGAACAGCTTTTTCCTTGTTTCCCATTTGGAGAGTACACACTCAGCCTGAATATGATGTCATCGAGGTCTGTGGCTTTTTCTACCATTATCCCGTGTAAATTATTTAAATCAGCATTTTGAATTCTACTTACCTTCCATATGAAGAAATAAAACTAAATAAAAATATAGAGGTTTCAGTGATATTCAAGAGAATCATTTGCCGTGGGTATTTCCTGTGTGCACAAGCATATTGTGGAAGAAAAGCACTGACACAATCATCCTGCTTTTTGAAAAACAGTCAAAATACAGATTATCTGGAGTAACCATGTTACCTTTAGACATGTCACTCAGTACAAGAGATATTTGGAAATTAATCTTGGGTTTTCTGTACCTTACTCATCACTTTTCATTATTCTCATTTAAGGATTTAGTATCTCTTTCAACTACAATTTTCAAAAAGATACCCAAGAACTACTGGTATGAAATGTGGTATCAAAACAGTCTATACCTAGAAATTATGGATAAAAGTAGAAAATAGTTGTGGGTTATTTTCCAATGGGCTGAATAGATACTGCTCACTGTTCATCTTCAGTGAAATAACTTCACAAAGAGAACAACAGCAAAAAGACACTCTGAGAAAGACAAGAGAAATAATATTTGAGGAATGGAAAACCTCCCAGATGAAAGAAGCATAGAAGAAGAAATAGTTAGAGTACTCCTAAAGAAGTGGCCAAGATCTCCATTAAAGTGTAGAGAACACGTGCTATTTATATTGTCTTCTAATGAAGATGCAGACTAGCAGTCCATGAAATGAGAAACTTACACACGCTTATAAATAGCTATATGGCAGGTGTCAAGAGGATGGGGCTGAATATTCTCTGCTCTGTGCCCAGGGAAAGGACAAGGGGCAATGGGTATGAACTTCACTCTGAGGATCATGGAACAGTCTGCCCAGTGACATTCTAGATTCTCTCTGGATATAGTAAAAACCTGCCTGCACTACTCTGCAACCTGCTCAGGATGAGCCCTGTGTTAGCAGGTGTTTGGACTGGGTGATCCCCAGAGGTCCCTTCCAATCATGAACATTCTGTGATTCCGTGAAAATTCACAGATTATGCTTCGGATTATATTGAGGTGATGACTTCAGCAAAATCTAAAGAGTTTCTATGTCTATAAAGACAATAAGAATATCCATATTCACATCAGATGAATTAATATCCAAACTTTTAAAAGGTACAGATTTCATGTCTCAGGATGCCCAGTAGCCTCTGTGTGCCAAGCAGGGGGAAAATACCCCTGTGGGACCCTAGATCACATCTTCCTTTGCATTTTTTCACCTTCTCTGAAGCTTTGTTTTACCAGTGATGCCAAAATCAAAATATCAAATTAAATTAACTGGAAGTCTTATCCAGAATGGCAGTTCTACTGTCCTCAATCACCACAGAAATATTGAAAGCAAGAGACATGTATGTTTATTACTGGAGTATGTGAAGGCAAGAAAGCAACTGCTTGTGAGACAGATGCCCTCTTATCATTGGTACTAAACCCTACATCCCTGTGATGAATTTACCAAGCTACATTTTAACAGTAATTAGGACTTGGTTGTTTACATCCATAATTATAATCGCGAGGCTGTCTATTAAGCTATCCAATGGTTAGGGATTTCCTTTTGATTTCCTCTTTTTTTTAAAAAAACAACCTATTTTATGTTCATTTGTTCTTATTCTAGAAAATTTCTGGAACATAAGTAGCTCTTCTCCCTCCCCACATTAAGTTACACTGTTACCTCTTAGCTTTCTTTTTGTTCAACTAAGGGCAAATGTTTTCATATTTACTTCCACGTATCTCTGCTTCCCTGACTGTGCTAGCAGTCCTCTTCTACACTCAGACTCTTACCCTTCTTGCATGTAAGTGACCAGAAGTGCTAATGTATTTAAGATTAAATTAGGAATGCACAAAAACATTAATTCTTCTTAAGAGCTAACAGATATTTCACTGACACATCCCAAGATCTCATTTACTACTTTACTACCATCTTATTCTCTCTACATGCAGTCCTTTAAATATTTTCAACTTATTATCTCCCAATTTATATAAAAAATTCTTGTTATTAGTCCCTAAGTCAAATGGCTTTGCACTTTTCACAAATGAATTTCATTTCATTCAATCAGTACTTGACTTCTTTTTTTTTAAAGTCATTGATAGAAATACTAAACATTGTCTCAAGTAAGGAATTTCACTAGTTACCCTCCCTTCAGTGTTGCTTTTCCCTTTTTCTCTTCTAACCGGCAGCTCGAAGTTCTGAGCAGTTCTACACAAGCTGATCTTCTTTAATTCAGTTAATAGTTTTATTCAAGACATCATACTAAACACTAGGTTGAATACCAAATAAATTACATCCTGTAAATTTTTTGTGTGAAAAAAATTATTTAGAGAGAAAACAATATGGTAAGTTTGGCTTGATCTACATCTCATGAATCCACATTGTATTTTATCCTGTTTAATTTAGTCCCCACATCTCACTTCCTTCTGGTTTTTGTCAAGACTTTACATTGTACTAATTTCAGGCTGGACTGATGTGTCAAAGAGATCTGGGTAGGTGAAGTGCCTCTGCAGAGGCAAGATCAAGTACAATCAACTTTATCTTTGATAAATGTCAAACCTGCTTTCAAATACTAACATAAATGTGAAAATTTTCAAATAACCTCAGACAGAAGTACCTCCTACTGCTCATTTTAAGCCCTCACTGTAACAAAAGATGATTTTTTTCTTGCTTTTTTCCCCCCACCCAGAATTAAAAAACTATTTAGCACCTTTTTATAATAGCCTTTATGTCTATTTCCCAGTCTTCTTTCTTACAGTTTAAACAAACCCTGTCCCTCAGCCTCTCGTAATAGCACATTTTACAAACCTTTTACATTTCTTCACAACTTCTCTGGAACTTTTTCCAATGCATTTAACAACATTTCAACTATTATATATTCCAACTTATTCATTATAATTTACAGTATAATTTCCCTGTAGTCCTGTAATTAGAGTTTCAACCATGACTGAAACTTGGTATCCAATACAGCGAGTCATACAACATGAATACAGGGGCGCTTGTGTCTCTACAAACAAATATGCACAAGATTTGTCTAAGCTTGGTAACCAGTGAAGCGAAAGTCTTGCTGTCTATCAACCAAATAAACGGACCTGCTGCCCATTTGAAGTATTTTACTTTTTCCTCTCCTTTATGCATCTGAAGTTCTGATCCTACAGACTTAGCTTCAGTCACCTCAATCACCTACTGCTTTTTGATTACTACTTTAAAAGTACTATTAACACATACAAAGCTACAGTTTGTATACAGGACCTAAGGCAGCTAATAGACTCGTTACCTCTGTGAACAGCACTAGTATTCTAGCAGTTTCCACAGTGTTTAAAACTATTCAAAGATTACTCAAATGAAATTTCAGTCAACGTGTAACTTTACACTTCCAGTCTTCCTGCAAGTGCCCTCACAGGTTAATCCAGCAGTGACTGCCTGTCGGGTCACAAAGCACCTTCTCTCCCTGGAGGAGACACCTTTGCAAATGCCAGCAAAAGGGTGCTGCCCTCTCCTTGACTGATTCTTGGCTAAAGTAGAAGGAAAGTACTTTTCTTTACACAGTTTTGAGAGGGTGCACCTGCCCTGGGTGTAAGAACTAGTCCTGTAACAAGCTCTCAGAATAGGGGCAGACGATCTCTTTATTTGCTTAAATCTGTACCATTACCTGGAGACTGATCTTGGAAATCTGAGCCTTGTCATGTTCCAAGATCCCCTGTCTCATGTTGTAAGGGACTTCTAAAGCTTTTCCAATGGAGTCTTTCCTCACTTAGAGTCCTTAGTAAAGTACTAAGGCTTTCTAGATTTTATCCCTTTTTTTAAAGAGATAAATTTATCATTTTGACAGCTAATATAATTTCATCTATCTCACACATTTTTTCTGCAGCACTGATTTATTTTGGAGGTTCTCCTTTGCATTCTAATTCAGAGCCTAAAGTGTGCATTTAGGAGTTTTTCTTGCACTCCTTTCCATCACAGAGGTAACTAATCCATTGCAGTTCGCTCTGTAACCACTGTTGCATTGGCTTACAGGCTTGAATTCCAGTCCTGTTGTCAGAACAACCATGTAGAAAGTACCTGAATAACTGATGGAAAAGCACAGTCCTCAAGAGGCAGCTGTACCTTATCAACCTTGTTAATCTTGACATGAACCCCTCTCTTTATCTCTCTCAGAGAATGCTGCAATCCCCACCTCTACTATTTTCTGCTGCTCACTGTTCTTATTTTGGCAGTAGGACTTTCAGTGACTTCCTTTCATCTCACCTTCCGCTGCCTTATGCTTAAATGAAATGAGCTGGGAAGGATTTGTCCTTCAGCCATCACAGGTTTTATAACAATGCTGTGTTCCAGTCCCAGGTAGCTTTTCAAGTTTCTGGTGATTTGGATAAACGGTTGTGTTGGTTTTGTCCTGGAGCCTTATGCTTTGATTTCCCAGTGACCATGTTATAAACTCCTCCCTCTCTAGAAAGGAAAATAAGAAAATAGACCTGAAATGCTCTTTGAGTGTGCCTCCTCAGGGAAGGAGATGATCTTGTCCTGGATAAAACCACTGGTAGCATTCACTTGAGTTACTTGAGTTTTGCTACTTATATATGAGCGGCACATTTAGCATAAACATCACAAAATCTACCTTCCCTGTGAGTCCTTCACTGATTATCTCCATATTTATTCTTGGTTTTGCTTCCCTCGGACAGTAAGCATGATGTCTTCCTTTCCAGGAATCAAGTAGTTAAAATTCAATTTATATTACAGTTCCTGGAAGTTTCATTTGCTTCAGTAGTTACTGCTTAAGGAGAGAGGGGGAGGGAAGAAAATAAAATATCACCAGCTCCCTAAATCCCCATAGTTTACTGGTAGTTCCTTTTTTGCAGATAGCATTGTACTTACTGATATATTCTCATTCAAGTGTGAAAAATCAGTCAAATACCAATAACTTTGTTATCCAGAGAACTGACAAAGGAAATAATGGAGCAATTAAACAACACATCAGAATAGGCTCATTAAACAAATACAGCCACCATTTCACTGGCAGCAGCATCTTCATTAAAATCTGGTTCACTATCGGGCAAAGGGAGAGAAACAAAAAGCAGGGGAAACCAGGAAAGTGAGAGGGAGTGCAATAATATTTTGCCGGACATTTTCTAGCATGGGAAAGAACAAGGTACAAAATTCTGTTGGTTTGTCCTTTGCCAGAGAGTCAGTGCTAGCAGCGGACTATGTTGAATTCCTCTCACACAACCAAGGATATTCTTGGTACACATTTGAGTAACTGTAAGTGAAATATGTCATCTTAATTCAACAGCAGATTTACTCCAGCAAAATTCTGAGTGGCCAACAGGATATTGTGTTCTGACCTATGCAGGATTAAAGGTGTTCCTGCAGGATCGACCTTTACGTCTCCGAATGTCATGGGAAGTAATCGACTGATGCAGTCAAGCATTTACTTAACCACATCAGCAAACTGGGAAGGAAAGAGGCCAAAACCAGTCTCTGATCTAGATGTACCAACATCCTTTCTTAAGCTAGAATAATGTGCAGTTTCCTGCACAGATCCTGGGATTTTCAGTGATGTATTTATTGTCCTCTTGAGCACTAACTAACCGGCTATTTGAACGGGTTGTTTGGTCATTGCACAGCTTTTCTGTTTTCCTGCTTGAATAAAATGGCATTTGTAACAGGAGCAATCAGGTGAAGATGAGTTATCTAGGCTAAAAATATCCTGTGTCAGAGTCTGCAAGCAGATGTCTTGAAATGACTGGGGTCTCCTGGGGAATCTGTTTCTGCCTGAAGCAGCAAGTCTGCCTCAGTCTGAGCCTTTTGACTCAGTAAATATCTCACTGTCTTCATAGGTTACTGTGCCCAAGTCACGTTTGCAGCCACATTTCCACCACAGTGAAGATTTTCCACTGCACCTCCTGTGAAAATCCTGTTCCTGGCACCTACATTTTATTAGTTTCATATCTTCTTACGTGGCAATGGGATGCCACAAAGCGACCCCACCAGTCTCTTTCCAGTCTGTACAGGATACATGCATGCAACATTTAACATTAATTTGAAGTAAGAAGTCTCTGCTGGGCATAGACTGGGACCATTTTAATTTCAGACAGCAATTATTCAACCAACATAAAAATGCATGAGTCAGATGCTAAAAGGGATGGCTCAGTAAGCAGCCCCAGCAGGGCAGCAGCACTCTGCACTACTGCCTGGAAGAGCAGAGCACTGGCAGCAGTGCCCTCAAAACAGGAAAGTGCTGTTGATGCCATGCATGACAGAGATGGAAGGTGCATTTTTACAGTGACAATAGCAGTCATGTTGTCATTTTTTAAATACTTTCTGAACATTAAGGATCAATTCTGGCCTTTCTGTTCCCTTCTCTGAAAATATGCGAAGCAAAATGCAAATAGGGCAACAAAACCAAAGCATGAGGTGGAAACAGAATCACTAGGTTGGAAAAGACCCACTGGATCATCGAGTCCAACCATTCCTATCAATCACTAAACCATGCCCCTCAGAACCTTATTCACCTATCTTTTAAACAACTCCCAGGATGGTGACCAAACCACCTCCCTGGGCAGCCTGTTCCAGAGCGCAGTGACCCTTTCCATGAAAAATGTTTTCCTGATGTCCAGCCTGAACCTCCCCTTGCAGAGCTTGAGGCCATTCCCTCTTGTCCTGTCCCCTGTCACTTGGGAGAAGAGGCCAGCACCCTCCTCTCTACAACCTCCTTTCAGGTAGTTGTATAAAGCACTAAGGTCTCCCCTCAGCCTTCAAGGTTGTTTAGCCTCCAAGCTAAACAACACCAGCTCCCTCAGCTGTTCCTCATAAGACTTGTTCTCCAGCCCCCTCACCAGCTTCATTGCTCTTCCCTGGACATGCTCCAGAGCCTCAACATGCTTCTTGTGGTGAGCTACTGCAGTGTAACCCTCTTGTAACCACTGCAACACTGTGTGCAACCACAAAAAGTGCCTCCAGCATTGCCTTGGCACATTTAGGGCCAGTAAGACCTGAACGGAGGTTTTAAAAGTAAAGGGAGCAGGCTCCTATCTTTGACACTCTTCCCTGTGGCCCCAGTGAGGTCTATGCTTCCAGCAGCACATCTTTTCACCCTTGAGAGAGAAGAAACATATAGCTAGATTCAGAATTAAATGCTAAGAAACTATAATGATGAGAAATAGCCTCGCCCCAAGCATTCAACTGCTTTGCATCCCACAGATCTCTAGCTGGGAGATCCTATTGATCGCTTACAGTCAAAACTGGGCAGAAAGCTCATAAAACTCTGCTGGTGCCTCTAAATTTCACCACAGTGAACAACAAAAGAGGTTTTTTTAGGGTAAGCAGAATACAAGACAAGGTTGTCCTTACATATCCACCTCTACCTGGAGCTAACACAGTAGTTACTGTGGCAAAGGATAGAGTTGGGCATAGGACAGAAGTGCTGCAACAGTTGGTGATACCTGAACTGTCTCTTAAGATCTTTATTAGCTGGGTGGAATTATCCCACTTTTAGGCCCAGAAATGACGGGTCCTGGCAGCAGAGCAAAAGCAGACACTGTGGCTCAGTGGAGGGCTAAACAGCAGGGAGGTGGCAATACTAATGTCTGGAAGTCTAGGGAGCAGCAATAGCTCAGGAACAAAGATAAAGAGGCTTAAGTGAGAGCTGGTGAACAATTAATTTTGTATGAGAGCAAGGAAAGAAATGAGTGGATGGAAGGAGGGTGGATCAGAAGGACTCAGACTGGTTTGTGATCTGTCAACACAAAGATAGAAGAACTAGCATAAGCTGAGATGACCCAAAAGTCAAGTGATGGAGATAATCCTCTTAACTAAAAGATTAGAATACTGCAAACCTAAAGCACCAAGTTCATGTAGCCTTTTCCTATTTTGTCTTCTATTGATCTTTATAGGATTACAGTGTATGTTCTGCCCTGAGAGATATTTAATCAGATCTTTTGTTCAAATAATTATTTAAGCACTATTCTGTCCCTACTCATCATTCTCTATACAGGATTAATCCCGTATGCTGCTTTATAAGGGAGAGAATCCCAGGGATGTGAACTACACAGACTATCATCTTGGGGGTCTGCCTTTCTTATTAGAAAACATGGACAACAAAACAGAAGTACATGTAGGACCCAGAATTAATCTGTAGTTTTTCCTGTGCAGCTCTGTGCCTAGCTTTTCAGTTACACTTCTGACCTTCCAGAAAGATCCTTGGCCCAGGCTTTATGCAGGAAAGCAGAATTCAGACTTTCCATCTAGATCAACATTACATTAACATCATTCCTGTGGGCAAAGGTCAACAGATTTGTTCATACCAGGTGAGCTGCAGAGAGCTATTGTCTGAGTGCTCTGGGTGCATAGAAATTGTAAGGCACTATGACTTACTTTAACTTTCTTTCACTGCAGGCTTATCTTGTACAGTTCATGTTTTGGAGAAGTAAGATTTATGAGATTCATGAATAACACAACCTCAACTAGCATGAAGTACGACTGCTAAACCCCTGCTACTACAAAGATATTCCCACGCTGAGCAGTTTTAAAAACTGTTCTCTCATCACTTTACAAAACAGAGTAGTGGGTCTTTGAAGCGACTAGGAGGAGATGTTGTCTCTTGCAATTCTAATTCAGTGCAGCAGAGAAGAAAGATGTTTATCAGCAGTTAGAAATGGCGAAGTTGAATTTTATTTTACACAAACTGGTAAACTCCAGAATAATTCCCGCTTCTCTGTAGGAGTCACTGTAGGCTCCTTATTCCAAAACAAACCTTTTTAGGGGATCAAGAATTGCACTGAGAATGGTTCAAAACTCACCAGGGGAGGTTTACACTAGACATTAGGAGTCATTTCTTTCCTGAAATGCTGGTCAGGTGCTGGCATAGGCTTCCTGGAGAGGTGGTCAATGCCCTAGGCCTGTCAAATATTTCGGAGACATTTGGGAAATATCCTTAATAACATGCTTTAACTTTTGGCTGTCCTTAAAGTGGTCAGGCAGTTGGACTAGGTGATCATTGTAGGTCCCCTCCAACTGAGTGATCCTATTTTGTTCTGTTCAGTTGGATTCTATTCTATATCACGGGTTTCAAAATTCAGTTACAATTAAAAGGCACTATTGCTTGGCAGTTTTTTTAAAAAATGAATGTAAAACCCCTTTGGTTCCTCCCAACTCCTCCTATCCTTCCCAGGAAAAAAACTAGGCACAGAATTAGGAGAAACACTACAGATAGGCTGTTTTCCAATGGGTACAACAGATATTTGTGAAATGTCTGAGCACAATGTTGTCTATCACAATTAATTCCAGATTCATAACTGTGAATTTATTTATCACTAGGGATAAATAACAGCTGTGCAACACGCCTAGAGAAAAGATGTGTGTACAAGACACTGAATAGTAAAAAAGCCAAGTTCTTGCCTATAACCACTTGTACTACCTGATGACATTGAGCCTGCACATGTGCTTTAGATTAGAGGAAAGGATTCATACTTGTCATGTCCCATTCCTCCTGCTCTTGTGTGATTTTCTTATAACTCAAATCCAAGAACTTTAGCTCCACAGACTAAAGGCTGCTTGCATTGCATAGGAGATTGTCCACTGGGGCTGGGGTCACTTTATTTCCATGAGGGAACTCAGGGCACTGAGCATGAATGGTTTATGTAGTGTAAGGAGAAGAAATGGACAAATATCACTCCCAGTGTGTGTAATTCACTGCATCAGTGGTGGCTGTTGTGGAAAAGCAGACATGGTTTTTTTACATCTGCTGAAGAAAATAAATGCAGCTCCTTGGTGCCAAAATCTGGTAGTTGGAATGGATGTTGGTAGATCATTCATCAAATCCATTGCAAGCACCCCTCAAAAAAAAAAAAAAAAAAACCAAAAAAACCAAAAAACAAAAACAAAACCCAGAAGAGTATAAGAAAATCTGCCATGCAGATCTACCTGTTTTATTGGTCTTTCAAGTCAGTGTCCTGCCACTTATCACAGTTCACTGCAATTACAGCCTCTCTGCTCACAGACAATGATTAATATCATATTGAGGTAAATCCTGAGATACTTGGGCTGAAATAAGATGCAGGGTAATATGTTCATGGTAGAGGGGTCAGAGGGAGGTCAGCTGGCATTACCGGCTTCTTATGAACTGCTCTCTCCCAGGCTACAGCTGGGTCAGGCTCCACTGCTCTTCAGTTAGTGGAGCTTTGAGCATTCAGCAGACAAAGCAAAGCTCATTAAAAATAAGGGAGAGTGGGGGTAGGAAAGAGGTGAGATGAGAGGGCAAGTGAGAAGAACACAGCCAATTGTGGTACAGCGGAAATCTCCTCTTGGCTTTAAGCTCAATGGCAACCATGGTCCCCGTGTTCAGGAGATGAAACAGGGGACAGAAGCAGCAGGAGACAAATGTTAAGAAAAAGGAACAGCTGACACCGAGATAACTGTTTATTTTTGTCTAACTGTTGTACTTAATTAATCATCTTTTCTTGAGCTTTTTGTGTAATGATGAAACTCAGTTGTGCTCTTTCTAATAGGAGTTTAAAGGCTTCCTGATTACAATTGTAGGCAGATCTTCAGACTTCCTGCAAATGGATCTATTAATCTTAAGATTGTCTTGCAAAAAGCTTAGCTTTTGGCAAATACTAAGATAATCTTTTTCTCCACTTACATCTGATACAACATCACTGTGGTCCTCTGCCTGCCTCAGATATGCTCTGAAACTACATGTACCAGTGTAATAGAAACAGGTAGAAATAAATTACTTTGGAAGACTGAAGCAATGACAAGAAATGTAAATATACATGTTTTTCTCTCTCCTCCAAATGCATAGCTCCGCTGATAGTATCCCCACTGCAAAGATCTGTGGCTACTGAACTGGTGGGACACTGAAAAGGAAGGCAAAACCCCAAAATATCACTTAAGCCCACCCTTCTCTATACTCCCAATCTGACTGCAGGCACAAATATCCTGTGAGCTTCACAGTATTTTCATTAATTTAAAAGCCAAAACAGAAACCTGGTTTTGTACATGCCAGGTAAAGGGAAAAATCACTTTTAAAAGCCTCAAAAATGCTGTTTTATGTTACAGAACACTTTACTATTTTTAAGAGAAATTATAATCCAATGAGATTTCTGCTAGATGACACATTAGTTTTCATTTCATATTTAGGAAAAAACAAACTGGCTTGATGGGTTCTGTACACAATATCCAAAATATGTTCAGAATAGTGGTGGCATCTTTTTGGTCAGAGCTAATACCCAGTTCTCCACATCAAGAACAATGTTAAGGCTAATATTAGTTATTCCTGTCCATGGCTTGTTTTCTCAAGTTCCCTTTTGCCTAGATGGTATAGTCAGTGGTAAAGATTCATATCTTGTTTTTTGCTCACATATTGCTCGTATCAAGAACACATGGAGATCTTGCAGAATGCAAAGCTGTCACTCCAAGCCCACAAACCAGGCCACAGGATGTCATGTGATGGATGCAATTTCACTTGATCTGAATCAAACTGCAAGTGTGTGGTGAAAAAGAAGAAAACCAATGTATTACTTGCAAACTGCTTGTCTGCTGTGAAGGACCTTTGTTAGGCACAGCAGACCCACAGTCCTGCTGGAAATAAGAGGGGATGGAATAGCAGCGCTGCACTGTAACTGCACAAGAGGCAGGTAACACAGCAGGAGGAGAAGAGGTGAGAGCCACTGAATTGCCTCTCCACATCGAAGGCAGGAGCTTGAGATGCTCATCTGCCTCTCCTGGGAGAATGTCTGCACCACAGCCGATGACACCTTTCTCCTTTCAAAGCATAAGCAAGAAAGAAAGAACATGTGTCAAAATACGGCCTATTACTGCTAAGCATCTGTACTCATTAAAAACTGAGGTTAACCTAGTCACACATAATCACAGTCTGCGTATGGGGACTGTCAGTTACCCTAAGACATGAGGAAGAAGCATCACCAGCACTGAGCGCTTTGTCTGTACATCAAGAAGTCTTTTCTTTGAGGGAGGTAGGGGCAGGGGAGAGAGAGGAACAGAGATTTTAACTTCAGCTACAGACCGTGGGCATGCTATGACAGAAAGATAGCAGAAATTATTTTTTCTCTTTTTTTCTATGAAGTAGGTAACCAGCTGAAGGCAGTATACTGATGCAGATAAAGGATCACTAACACTAAGAGTAAATGCATGCCAAGAAATTTGGACACAACTTCAAGATAAAATTTTGCAGACTGAATAATTAGCAAAAAAAATCACTTTGAGTTCTCACAGAAAATAATATAGGTAATCTGCTTAAGGCAGGTATGTATGTTCCTAGACATTCATGCAGAACCCTCATGACACGATAAGAAACTGCAGTTTGATGGAAAGTGTGGTACATTATCAGTGGTTGCTCATTATTTATTTCAGTTTATGCATTTTGGAAAAGTACACATGGGCAAGGAGAGCTCTGGGTAAAATAAACCAACTTAAAATACTGACCTTATAGTCATATTCTATAGTGAGTTCAACATGAGAATCATAATCTGTCTGCAGCAGATATATTACCACAGTTTATAGCCCTTTATACAAATAGCACAAAACTCTTCTCATTATATGCGCTCAGGCTTTATTGCAAGCATGTTGTTTGTGCTTATAGGAAAGAATAACTATTCTTGTTATCTTGATCTTTAAAATTAAATTATCTCTTGCAAAGGATCACATTGAAAACTTTTAGGACAAATGATAATACTGGAATCTTTTAGGACAGTAAAGTCACTATGGCTTATGTCAAAATTATTTTTACAACTGTTCCAAGCAAACTAATTTCTATCATTTGAATGATGGTGTATTAAACAAGAGCAGCAAATGCTGTTTAATTTCATATTAATATTGAACTGTAGTATCAATGCTGCATTAACTGGATTTTTTTTTTTTTTAATTCTTCAAGGCAACGTATTCCTCAAGCTATAAAAATGTTTTAAGCTACCAGGTCATACCACCAGAGGGCAATGTAATAAGGTTAGTTTTACTAGGCACATTAGGAAGAAACAGCCGTCTCTAAATGCAATTATTTTGCATATTAAAAAAACATTTACAAAACTCAAAATACGTTATCACATTTATTCAACATTTTCATTATCTTAATTGTCAAAGAAAACAATGAACTGAATTGCACATCAATATTCCAAATAAATAAATTCAAGTGATCAATCAGAATACGCAAAAAAAAAAAGGTTCTGGAGAAAATGAAAAAAAAAGAGAACAGAGCATCAGTAATAATTCCTGTTGTTCTGACTCACTGGATTTGTACTCTGAGGTGGTGTGGGATGCTGGGGGTATAGAAAGCAAAAGAACTATGATCTTTCAGTACACTTTCAGGCAGAAAATGTTGTTTAACTAACTGTAGCTAAGAGCAAATTTAAGTTAATTTTGAAAATCTGTTGATGTGCAATGATTGGGCTTAACAGTGTGTGATGCCCTTACTGCTGCTGGCAAGAATTTTATGTACAGAATCTCTTCCAATTGTGCATATTCAAATAGTGCCCTGCAGAAGAAATCCAAAACTAAGTTTACTGTAGACCTGACTCTCCAGCTAAACTTAAGGAGGCTGATCTATAGCAGATTAAATTTGTGACCAAAATGGGAAGGGAGAGAACTACAGGGAAACTGATAGTTAAATAAGTAGACTATTTCAGATATTGTGTTTATTCTTACAAAATGGAGACTGGATTCCTCATTTCATTTCATTTGCCTGAGTAGTAATTTGCTTTCCACTTTACTTTTTAAATAAAACTCAGACTTGAGTTATGAAGAAATACCATTTAGAGGCACGATCCTAAGAGGATGCTTCTAAGAAAAACAGAATTATCGTAATACAGAAAATAGGATTTTATACAGAACCAATACCTAGACAGTCTAGATATCCATTTAAGATAACCCTGAACAAATGAGGAAAGGAAGACATTTACGTCAAGACCCATGGCAGCAGAAAGTTCTAGGTTTCTAGCACTGAAAACATAGGAGTACCAGCTTATGAACCTGCTTAGTGTTCGCCAAAGCTTGAGACTGTTCCATTCCAAAGGGAACTGTCTACTTTCCCACATATGAAAAATGTTACAGAAATTAAAGTCTCCTAGATATCAATATGGTAACATTTACTTAATACAACTGAGAAGGCTCAAAGACCCGGCTGGGATCCCTCACTGAAACTTAAGAAACTGTAACTTGCAGTATGCAATAAAAAAATGAACAACAGAAGACACAGGAATTGTCTGTTATCAATGGGATTGGAAGGCACATTCCGTTCAAGGGTTTGCAGGGTTCCCAAAGCCTGGTGAAATCAACTACATTTTAAAAACATCAAACTTAGTGCTTATTTTGTGCAGACAAGTGGGAATTTCCAGAAAATGGCTTGCCAGCCAAAAGGAAGACAGACAGTGAAAATGACTGCAAGCTCTGTGCAGAGAAAGTATGCTCGGCAGAGAGAATGAGAAAAGAAATAGCTTAGAAGGCGAGGGAATGCACCAGTGCTGACACTTTGAATTTAGATGCTGTCTTCCATCTAAGGAAAGAATTTACCAAAAGGCAGGAGAACATCTGAGAAAATAAAGGGATCTGATTGAGCCAAGTTAACACCAAGAGTCAAGGATTTAGGAACAGATATCCACATCTGTATCCACCTGATCTGCTTCCCAGACAATCTTCACTACTCATCTTCTTAAAAATGCTGTTTTCACATGATGGTCCTGTTTTTCTGTCACTGAAAATGGCTAATTTTACTCAAACCAGAGCCTACTGGGCTTTCAGTTACACTGAGAAGTGAGTGTTTCACCTGCTGCTGCATTATGTTTAGTGTGTGCACTCTGTAATGTGAAACTTGCTGCAACTCATTTGTGAATATGACTATATCCTGGGCTCTAGGCTTCTTCAGGATTTCAGCTCAGCTCAGCAGAATTTGATGGCTATGACAGAGTATGTGATGAATAGAGGAGAAAAGAGGAACACATGGTGTAGCTGGAATTCCACCACCCCCTGATGATTGAGTACTCAGGCCTGTACAAAATAGAGCCAAGATGCAACTTCAGGACACGCTGCAAAGAGAAACTCTTGACAAATCCAACTACTTCCTCACTTTTAATCATCAGGCACCAGCTAGGGATAGTTTCACTAGCAGTGCAATGGCACTTGTAGTCACTAAATCCTCTGCCCTGGGCAAAGTACATTACTTGGAGAAATTCAATAGCAATATACTGATTATGAAAGGCCAGAATTGTCCTAGAGAGTTCATAAAATGAGCACTGAAGTCCAGAAGGACACTGAAGCTTTATGTTTTGATTTCTTTCATGTTAGAAAGTTGGCAGTGCTCTCTCACCTCTGGGGTGCAGTATTGGACAATTAAAGTAGATTGGAATCCTTTTATAACAAAATAGAGCAGAACAGATGCTTCCACATGTTGTTGATTCTGCACTAGTCAAGTTTGACAGCAGTGGGTTTTTTCACTTTTTAGGTTCAGAGGAGAAAATGGTAATAATATTTACAATTTCTTAACCAGAAGCATTCAGTTTTCCTGAAGTGTGTCCTAGGTTTCCTATAGCCTGCACAACTAGGGTTAAGTGAAGATACACATGGTGGAATACTAATTCATAAAAGAGCTCTGGACTTTACATCATTGTCCTTTCTTTTCATATAAACAATGCCTCACTTGAATTGAAAATTTAATCAGAAAGGTACAGCATTTGATATTTATGAATACAGTCATAAATCTGTCACACATAAGAACATTTCTTCCCAAAATTCAGTCTTGCAGTAGTTAAAGAGTTCAAGTCTTATCAATGGTATGAATAAAGCAAAGTGCCAACAAGACATACTGTGTGTTAGTAACAGAAAGACTGTGAGGACAGCAGGAACAGAAAAGTAACCAACGCTTAGAGCCATATACAATCATTGTATATTTATGGCTCTAAGATTATAAATTTTCCAGATACAACTGTCATCAAAACAGCGCTGACCTGAGGTGAGCTATGCATGTCCCTCAGCATTTAGTGCAACTGCTCATGTTGAGTTTATCAACATCTATGGACTACAATTCACACCAGAAAGCAACTCAGAACTAATAATGAACCAGGAGTACAAACAGCAGGAGTACAAACATAAGGTTTCCGTTGCATTTTCACTTAAGAATATAATTCTTAGAGAGATGTATGTCTAATTTTGAAACCCTGCTTTTATAATAAAAAAAAATAATCCTAAACTAGGAGCACTTTGCAGCTACTTCTCTTCGAAAATAGTCTTTCAAATCTACAAAAATACTTTACCTGCAGCCCTAAGGATGAATTAACTCAGAGTTTAACTTCTTTGCTTGAAGTACCAGTGGGTGTTTAAGTCCCTTAGTATTGTTGACCCCTCACAATATCTTTTTGTAATCTTGGCAGAATTGGCACATATCTCAGGGGACTGATTCCTAAAGGCTGTTTGATGAGAGTTTAAAGACTGCACTTTTAAAGCTCTCTCATGCTATCAATTTAGCTTAATTAAACTTGGGCAATCTGATTGTACTTATTCCTTCTTCTCATATCTCTCTCCCAGTCCTAGCCTTTTAGCTTCATGATGCAGAGCTGTGTTGTTGAAATCATTAATTATTTGACTGAACAGGAAATTGGAAGGAGATGATACTTAATGACCTCAAAGCAAAGATAACTTTATGTGGAATCTGTCACATAGGCCTGTTCTATAAACATCTCCATTTAGAACTTCATGTAAAGAATGGAGGAATAGAAAATTGATCCATCTCACTGTTACTTCCAAAACTACATATTTTCTAGCAGGACCTGTCTAATATAATAGCTTTAAGCTCTTCAGTGTGATAGCACGCCTGTGTGTTACTTTCCATTAGTGTACAACAGTAGCAAGTCTTCGCACCTGTTATTGCTCTCTACATGCCTACAAGCTCAGGAGCTTCTCTTATAGATGTTTCCAGTACATTTACACTGCTGAAAAAATAACCAAACCAAATCAGGTTCCCCATCTCCACACAGGTTTTACAAAAATTTCATTGTTTAATATCTTTAATGAGAAATTGCTGAGCTAAATGGAATCCCAGATTACAGATTTTATAAAATTTAACATTACAAGATCTAACAGAGTGTTTAGAAGGTGGGTTTTTATCCCAAATGCAACAAGAGAGTGTCAAAGAAGACAAAAAATTCCCGCAGTGTTTTTAGGCCATGCACTGCATTTTTTTAAGTACATAGTTTCTGAGAAATTAAGCTGTACCCAAAACAACAACAAAAAAAAAGATACAAAAACTTCTTTCAGTTTTTAATAACATAGTTAAAGACATGTTTTACACCTTTAGGTTTTAGAATTTCATCTCTGGCTAAAATGACTCTAAAGAGTCAATTACTGTCAATAAAGTTGAAAGCTAGGAGAACAGATGTGATCAGCATAGCAAATCCTTGTTCTGGTCTGGAATAAAGTGCACAAGAAATGTGGGGTGTCTAGCATTCATGCTTCATACTCCTCCTGTAACAGAAAAGGATGTGCTTGAGAGTGAGAGAAAGGGAGAATATATGGTACAAATTTGCCTAAGGTCCCAGAATTTTTAAGGTCAATGCTGCTTGAAGACTCATGTGATTTGTGGCAGCCCGTGCCTGTTTTTTAATGGATTTTCAATTTTGTCTAGTTCTCTGACCAGCAGTACCATATTGAAATTCTGAAAGGTTAAACACACCTAGTAGAGGTACATGTGGATTATCCCTCCCTATCAATGTAATCCTGGGATGCCCTATCTTAACACAACTTGCTTGCGCCATTGCTCAACCATTATTAAAGGAAAGAATTCTGTTTTTTTCTAGTACACTGGAAAGTAACTGAGGTCTTAGGCACGTTAAAATAGGTTATTATAGATAATAAGAGTGTCTAATTGCATTATTTTAGATACTATGAGTGCACACCCATCTTAGTATGTCTTAAAATACCAAAACAGGAACCTCTGTATGGTTGGAAGTACATCAAGCCTGGATTTCAACACAGAGAAAGGACCAGGATAGCAAACTACTTCCATAAGTTCTGAAGAAGCACTCCACAAGCTGCTGTGCATAGGTCCTCTAGGTGCTATGCAACTTCTGCCATTTCCCTGCCCTGGCACATCTTTTGGCTATGTAATATGGTCAGAACTACCCAACCTTCACTGTTTAAACAACACCTCTTCCTTAGTGAAGGACTTTCTCTCACTGAGGTGTTCTTCCTTCATTGACTGAAAAGGCCCTGCTTATCCAGATGTCCTAATCTGCTTTGATCTTGGCAGGTCTGGTAGCTTCTCCAGATTGTGTGCAGCTGACTTGCAGTTCTGCTTTTATTCCCTCCAAAGTCTTTAAATGATAAGGCTGCAATGATACTGACCCATGCTGGTGACCCAGCAGAGCTACTATAAGAGTGTTGCAAATACAACTGCCCTACATTTCTCCTTCCCTCAGAAGGAGGGAAAGCTTAATATATTAAGCTTAATATATTTTTTGACCAACCTTAGAGAGAAATCAATAGCTTTAGTTCTCTTATAAACATATTGTTCAATTTTTTCCTCATCTCAAATTGTCCCTGCTGCTTTTATGTCTATTTGCATACATGAATACAGTAACTATGAAAATATCCTTCACAGCACATGCAGATGTAACTGTATACGCAGTTGTAGTACCTGCAAGTACTAATACAGACAGTGACAACACAAATGTTTTGGCAGAAAGGACAAGGATCTGTTTTCCAGATGACACCTACCCAGCAAGGTCACTTTTCCTTGTTTCTAATGTTCTCTCCCCATCAGTGCTGTATATGTCCTTCCTTTCCTCTTGCTTTCATTACTAAGTTAAATAATAAAAATCATAAATCTCGGTCTGAACTTGACTGTAGCTCAGGTTTGACAGGGTAGCATCACTCCTGACACTCCTGCCCACACCTTAGGTACAGTCTATCCATTATTCTTCTGAGTCAGTCTGACTTCTACACCGAGTCAGCAGGATGGATCTTTTATCAACCAGGTGTCAATTCACTCTATGGCAGCTTGTGGATCATCTCAGCCTGTAGAACAGTTTGCAACAGATCAAAGTCCAGGGGTCTCACTGCAAACCAAGTAAAGTAGAGACTCTTTATTCTGTTCAGAAAGCATAGAGACATACAGTCATAAAATTTCTTTGCTAAGCATACCTGAATGACAACAGCAAAATCATGATTCAGCTGTCACTGACCATACAGCTTGTTATTCAGAGGACAGTGAAGCAATCACCTTTGGCACAGAAGATAAAAACATCTGCTGCCTAACTAGTACAGTTAGTCCGTAAAAAACACTTCTATTGATCCACTGACTGCAATGGCTTCTCAGTAGCTATGGCCTTCCAATTTATTGATTTGCAGATCAAATGTTGTCAAAGTGGACTTTGATGTGATTGACTCCAGCAAGTGCTGCTTATCAGCTTCAGAGTTTTTAGTTTGCCAAGCAGAAGGAGATGTCCCAATTTTGCCTTTGTCACTCAGAGGCCCTAATCATTCCACTAACTTTATTGCTATAGTTGTTGATTCCTGTTTGAATTCAGCGAGAGGTTTCAAGGGTGTTTGATCTAGAAACAAGAGACGTCATCTCTGCTCTTCTTTACTGCATCTCACTCTGCTGACTCATTTCCATCCTCTGTGCCTTCATTTGTAAACTAAGTACAAATATCCCAAGAATTTTAAGGCCAAAGGGACTGCTGCGTTAAGGCCAGTCATTCCTGTGTGACTAAACATATCTTCCACATAATTAATTATATAAGATAATGTTATTCACCATCCTTTAAGATCTATGTAAAAATGCTACACAAAAGCTATTGTAATTGCAGAACAAATCTATTAAATCAGGAAAGAAAGAATTAAACTGAAAGTCCTCACTGATGTCACCTCTCCTAACTCACTGGTATTTTTTAATATTCCTCCAGTGTTAGATGTCTTTTTGAATATAGAAGTATGCAGGATTTAGGTACTGAATAAAGTGTATGTCAAGACAGTAATGCAAATATTAAAGACCTATGTTTATAGTAATTGGAATTATTACAAACTTAATAGTAGAGAGCAATTTTTTTTATATTTTTATGCTGTTCCATTAAGTTCTCAAGAGAAATTGAATAAAATTTTCAAATATGTATCTTACTGTTGAACTAGTATTAGTAAACAAAATATGTTTCCTTTCATAGTTTCTTACTTCAGTATCTTTATTGAAAAAATCGTTCCCATTCTCATCTAGAAGATCTAAAGATCAATTTGATGTCCAATACATCACCAGCTGTATGAAGGCCCATTTCCAAGCTCTGCTCCTAGAACTTTCTCCTGTCATACAGTTTACAGCAACATTTTGTATATAATCCTAGTGAATTCATTGCTTCTTATTCTCTCTTACTTAGGTCCTTTGAAAAATGTTGATGGCATAGTCATGCTCTAATAGGTGAGTTAGAAACTCTATTGTACCTCTAACACTCATTTTATCACACCTGTTGTTTAAAATTAGGTAAGACCCAGACTCTTTCATCCTTCATAATGAATGCCACTGAAGTCATATATCCTGATAAATTAATGTTTAGTTGGGAGCTAATTAGAGTAACAGGGAGTTCATTTTAAGGTTTTTTAGCTTGTGCTGTAAATTCAGAAGTTTTTAAGTGAGATGCTTCCGTTTCTGTAGAAACTTCTTTCAGCCTTTTTTAAATTTTTTTTTTCCAGGAGAGACATAGAGGAAGAGGAAAAAGAAAAACAAAACATTTAATTTAAAGTTAAGTATGCCTTGTAACTCCCTATTTTTTTCCTTCAAAGGTAATTAACAAACTTACAATTTGGCAGGATTTAAAACATTAGTATCAGCTTGTAATGTTTTATGAGTGTTTCTTATTATTTTATCATTTGTTATAAATTTTCTTTGTGGTTTATATCTAGTCAAATTACCGAATGATTCAGCAAACTCAGGTAGAATACAATAGCACCTAGAAATTAATCCTACTAAATAAATCAGTGAACATTTATTACTATTAATGTAAATTACAAAATAGAAAGAAACAAAACAAAAAAAGGAAAGCTATTAAAATATATAAATAAAAACTAATAAGCTTAAACCACTCTTCATTTTAATTATCTCAAGGTGAGATTGATGGAAGAGAATCTGAGAAATTCCAAAAGCAGCCCAAGCAATAAACGCTGTGGAACACTTTGTAAATTATTCAAATCAGCCCTTAGTCAAGCCCTGACTCCCAGTTCTGATGTCTCACTGGACTGGATGGGTTGTGTAGGTTCACTGTTTACCACCTAGGGGACTGGTAAGGAAATGTTTTACATCACTCATCAAAAGCAAAAAACTTCAAACAACCAAGCAACACAGCTAGATTATTTGTCATTATCTATATACAGGAGCTAAGGTCTCTGTATATTGTTATTGTTTTCAGAGGAACTAAGCCAGTTCACGCTAATCGAGGGTTTGGCCTGATATGGTTTTTGTAAAGCTAACAAATCAAAAATGAAGTTTCCCTAAGCCAGCTCCAGATTATCTTCCTTGAGCACTATGGAAAGAAGGAGCACACATTTCATTCCATGCTGTCTTTCTAAGTGTATTGTCAAACCTGTAGAAGATGTTAACAAAGCCATAATCTCTGCCTTTTGGTAAAATAATCTCACTCTAGCTATGATGAAAGAGGCAACACTGGTAGGAAAGTCTAATGATAAGCTGTGGTCTCCAGTCACGTTCAAGTGTTTGGTCTGCACTGCAGCTCAGCATAACAAGAGTGTATATTATTAGAAATTGCTCATACGATCTGTACTTCCACCTGTGAACACCTGGTGGGACTTACAGATCACAGCAGTGTCTTTTTCTCTTAGGACATCTTCAGCACCAGCAACTCACAGTATTGTTTTCAGTAAATAATCATCAGAACCAAAGCTAACTCCTACC
Organism: Piaya cayana; assembly: GCA_013389865.1. NCBI lineage: Eukaryota > Metazoa > Chordata > Aves > Cuculiformes > Coccyzidae > Piaya > Piaya cayana. Next base: position 40,829 of record WAAB01017704.1, read on the forward strand.
CTCTCCATCTGCGTCCATTTTCCGTAAGGGTGTAAGGTATCTTATACACTAAACATCCCCACTCCTAACTACTGAAGCAAGCTTGTAAGCCTAGCAGGTGCAGCAACTTCTCCGTTTGCTGATGAGATTGTCATGCCAAATTAAGCAAAATGAGTAATTTCACAATGAAATAAAATGTTTACATATCTCTTTAACCACATTGTTTTCATTTATATTATAACTGCTGCTTTGTTTTGGTCCTTGTAGCTCTGAGCTACAGAAGTAACAACCACAAAAAGTTACTCTCTCCATACCCCAACTGGCATGAAAATTAAAAATATAGTACAAGCAGCTGAATCCATTTAATTTGCACTACAGGTCAAAGTAATTTACTTGCATTCATTTTTCAGAATTACTGAAGCTTAACTCATTCCTCTTCTCAGAGCTTCCTTTGTCATGTTTGAAATTCAGTGACTGCTCTCATATTGCCTCAAGTGCTTGTAAAAATCTCACTTCATATGAGGAAGAGTTCTCCTTGTCCTTCAATCTTACGTCTTCAATTTTGCATCTCTTTCTCCCGAGAGTGATAGGAAAGGAGCCACATATACTCCCATTTGCAAAAGACAACTAGCCTTTAAGAGAAAGGCAACTGCCATTTCCACACCAACCTGACTCCTCAGAAGAGCTGTATTGTTCTTAGTTTCAGACCTTGCAGTTGGGAGGAATCATACTGAGGATGTTAAAATTGGTAAAAATATTTTCCTGCTGCCCCTTGTATTTCTCAGTAATGTGTAAGACTTTCTCTGTATGGACTGTGGAGGCACAAATAGGCTACAGTCACAGAGAGGAACACACACAGGCTGTAGCGCCTCTTTGAAGCACCTGCAGGTCCTATTACTGTTCTTCTTTTCACCTAGGTATGCACCTTTGTTTCAAGCCTGCAGGAAACATAACACTTCATGTCATGAAAGGATTCAGTATTGCTTTTCCTCTTTCCAAGTGGAAGGATATAGCGGCTCTTTAGTTTCAGGTCCCGCAGCCAATTTCCCTCAGGCAGGCTGACAGCATTATTTCCATCAGAACATTCTGGAAGCTGAATAATTGCTGAATCTCACATTCATTTCCAATATATATTTGCATATCACAATACATACTTTTTACTCCTTCTGTTTACAATAAAAACGCACATAAAGCTTCAGTAAATATATTAACAATATGGTATGCGGAGCACTTCATCCCATAAAATCACAGCAATCACAGGTTAGAAAATAATTTTAAAGTTTAATAGGAAGAAAAAGCAGAAGTAAAGCAGGAAGGAGCATAAAGTAGAAGAAAATAAGAGAAAGGGTAGAAGAAAATGCTCCAGCTATGAATGCAATACAAAAAGAATAACACCTGCAATTAAATTATTCTTCCATTAACTTGCTTTCTCTACAGTGTTCTCTCATATAAAGTAATTTCACTTAATCCTGTGATGTCTTCTGCTGGGATTTTTTCTGATTTTCAGTATCTTAGTATTTTCCATCCATAATGCTTACAGTTGTCCGTACTGGATATCATGACATCAATCACACTTGGTTTGCACTCAAAACAACCTCCTATTTTCTTCCAGAGGTCTCGCTTCATTCTTCACATCCTTGCTGCTGGAATATCTTATTCTCCTATATAATACCTAAGACTCTCCAAAGATTCTCCCTTCTGACTGCTCTGTTTGTAACACAGGCCATAATCCAGCAGAGTAAAAATAAATGCAGCCTGTCATGAGTAAGTTAAAGTACATCGAGTCAGATACGTACATTGGTTTCCACTGAATCAGACCTTGTAGTATTGTATCAATAAAGACATCATGTGTAGATATTTGTGGTGTTTTCCAGAATTCAAATGCACAAATTGCACATAACTGTTCTTCTGAAAATCTGACAATTATTAATCTCATGTGTGTATTGAAAGTTCAGTTTATCAGACTTCCATATCAGAATGTGGTACTTAGTACAGGTAGTGTCATTCTGCAGGTATTTTCGTTCTCATGAACCTCTAGTTCTCAATTATACACTGAGGATTTAAAAGAAAAGAGATTAAAATATGAAAATTACTTTCATTATTTGGACTCATGAAAACTAGCAGATCAAAACAGCTAACAGATTTTTTTAACACTAAAAGTAATCCATTAAACATAGTTTACAGTGCAGTGGAGATCTATGATTCCATTGGAAAGAGCAGGACTGCAAAGTAGCTCTTTCCACCACCATCTACAAAAAGACTGCAATTATACTTGGCATTCTCATGAGCCACCCAAAGCAGGGAAAACTCATAAGCCATTCTTTGCTCTACTCCTACATAAAAGAGAGTCTAGCTCCAAGAAAGCACATGAAGATTTGGCTCCATAGGAAAGGAGCTTTGCCTTCACTACAGTTAGAAAGGAAAAAACCTCTAGATGTATGTGACTCTCAAGAAAATTAACTGGATCCACATTTAAAGGAAATGTGTATTTGAAATTAAATAATAAATAGAATAAAATGTAATTGATATTCCTCTAAGAACTCCTGCTTTTTTCCTAAAAGCATTTATGGTTTTAGTCTGATCAGAAAGTGGGGGCGGGGNCAGAGGACAAACTGCCAAAAACACAGATCACCTAAGACTCAGGAGAAACTTGTAATTGTACAGAGAAAGCTTTTTCTATTAATAATGTGGATTAATCTTAGATCTAATCCTATAGAATAGCCTATTAGTATCAAGCAGGATGTTTAAATACTTTCCAATTTCCCTCATTTGACATTCTTCAAGAACATTAGTATTTTCTAATGAACAGTTAAAAATAAGGAGAAAAAATAATTTGACACTTCTGAAGTGCAAACAATAAGGAGGGATCCCATATTCAAACACTGATTTTGCAAGAAAAAGTGGATGCCAGTCTTTGTCATACATAATAGTCTTTATGTGCTTTCACTGAATTTTCTTCAGTACCGTGTAGGTCCCATTTAAGTGAATGGAAAATGATATTTGCATCTTTAAAATGTAAGAGTCATGTAAGAGGCATTAGTAATGACAACAGATCTTCCTGTCTACCATGTAGCTCAGTAGCTTCAGATGTATCTGTAGATAAAATGCTTACTGTAAAGAAAGGCAAATTTGATTACTAAAGGGATCTTCCAGAAAATCACAAAATCTTCTGAACAAGATCCTGACAATAATAACTTTCCTGCTTGTGAGGAACTGCTGTGAATGTATTCTAGTGGTTCTTCCAAAAGCATGTTTCTAAAACAGAAACTTGCAAGCTTCTGTGTTAGGTTTCCAAATCCTTCACAGGAGTCTGGGTGTATCTGTTCAGAAGAGTGAAAAATTAATTCAAAATAGATAAGTAGGAACTCAACTTGAGAACAGAAAATCCTCCTCTTTACAGTAGTTTTCTGATTGTTGTCAGAAAATATAAGAATCCATTACAGAAACCAGAAGAATAAACCCAAACCATTTATTATTAAAGAACATTTCTAGTTTGTCTATATAAATCCGACAGAAATAAAATTGTTTGTGGGTGTGACATAGCCTTACAATAACTTACTGGGAAATATGAAATATGAATACTACTTTGTACAGAACGCCATTGTAGGAAGCAATTTAATCTCAATAACCCCAGTGCATTTCTCTGCTTCCAGATGCTTGGAAATTTTTCTGTTGAGCAGCTGTCTACAATTTCTCTCTTGAGCTCTTCAGATTGGATCATTGTGCATTTTTCCTTTAAGATTTTCAAATTTTGCTCTAAAAACTTAGAGATCCCAAGTTATAGTCTCTTGAGAACCCTGCTCAAGCAGTTCCTTCCTTTCACTATTGCTAGTTAGTTGAAAACAAATGTCAGGAAAGTTCACCTTTTCTCTGTAAAGGAATTTTGAGGGAAACATTTCATTTTAGCAAATAACGAATGAACAAACTGAAATAAGTTAATAGGTATCATGAAGCTTTTATAATCTCTCTTTTTCCACATGTACAATACACGTCACATTTCTCCTCTCTCTTTGTTACTAAATGTGTCTGAAATTGATCTAATCCAGTCCTGTCTGGCATTTCCTCCCCTTCACTGATAAGTTCTTTTCTTTCATTCTTAGCAGAGCATTACACAGTCCACTATTGTCATTAAGTTCATCACATGTCAAGGAGTCACTGATATTTATTTTCACACTGAAAGACCCAGGTCAGCGTTCCTTGCTACTCAAGCAATGCTGAAGGAAATTCACCTAAGTTGAAAGTGGAGTCTTTCTGTGTTTTTTATAACTGATGCTGCCAAAACCTTACTTGTATACATAACTGAAAATCTCTCCCTAAGCAGTTTTCAAGATACAATGTTCACATTTGACCTTACTTTGCTCTGTAACAATTCTCAGCTTATCTCATTTTATCATAATTATTGTCCAATAATCTAGCATCATATTTGTCTAACAGCAATTTCACTAACTTGGCAAACACAAAGGTGTTTTAATATCTTCCGGCCACATGAAAATCACATAATTATTTTCTTAGTGCTATGTAAAAGTCAGATAATTAATAATATTTTTAATATTCTATTTGAATTTGTCAATAGGATATACAACCTATAATACATCATGTTTAATAAAGTCATCTAGTCCCTAAAGTTTTTTGGTTTTTTTTCATCCTGTAAAGGACAAGTAGGCAAGTTCTAGATATGTTAGATAACACTGGGATAATATTGAATGCTTCACCTTACTGTCCCAGCCTTTCCACTCAAAAGTGTGGGTTTTCTACATTGAAGTCATGTCAAATCCCTTTGAGATGCAGGTGTCCCTGTTACAGCATAAAATAACCTTTTTCATCCAGGGCAATGGTAGTCTTCTCATCTCTGCTGTGGTTGAGTGCTGTGACCAGAAATGCAGGCTATACCTTTACATATGTCTTGAGCTAGTTAGTCAGCAGTGCTGCCGAACACGCAGTCTTACATTCTTGTTTCCATTTCTACAACATTTTCTTTGTCCTGCCACAAAGAAAATCACCTTGCAAAACTAGCACAAGCAAAAATGGATGTTCTTTAACTGGCTGATAGAGTTCACTGACTGTCTGAATACCGGTGCTAGGACAGACAAGGGGTGAACAGTAGCAGTGAATTAGCAGAGCAGGACAACTTTATTTTGGCAATGCTAGCTTATGCTGTCTTAAGCCATCTACCTCCATTTCAGTTAATTTATTTCTGGAGTCACAAATCACTCTTCAGTTAAACTTCGTACATCTCTGAAGACACCCAATCAAGATTTCATTGCTGTAGGCGCTTTGTCCTCTTATACAGCAACAATGATTCTGCTGTTCTTGGAAAGTTGTGGAGAAAATAAGGTAGCATTTGTTCCTTTTGTTCAAAGTAGAACACAACAAGACTCTTAACTGATGCCACTGGTTTGTGTTGTAATCTTTTTATCTCTTACGGAAAAACTTTCGTCCTTCTATGAAATCATCTTTCTTTTATGTTCTATTTTAATTAGATGAACTCATTTTTAATAGAATCACAGAATCACCTGATTGGAAGAGACCCACTGGATCATTGAGTCCAACCATTCCTATCAACCATTAAACTATGTCCCTGAGCACCTCACCTACCTGTGTTTTAAACACCTCCAGGGAAGGTGAACCAACAACCTCCCTGGGCAGCCTGTTCCAGTTTCTAAAGACTCTTTTCATGAATTTTTTTTCTGATGTCCAGCCTGAACCTCCCCTTGCAGAGCATGAGGCCATTCCCTCTTGTCCTGTCCCCTCTCACTTGGGAGAAGAGGCCAGCACCCTGCTCTCTACAATCTCCTTTCAGGTAGTTATAGAGAGCAATGAGGTCTCCGCTCTTAGCTCTCTCAGATGTTCCTCATAAGGCCTGTTCTCCAGCCCCTTCACCAGCTTCATTGCTCTTCTCTGGACTCGCTCCAGAGCCTCAACATCCTTCTTGTGGTGAAGGGCCCACAACTGAACACAGGATTCGAGGAGCAGGCCAAGATCCACTTTCAAAAGAGACAGGTTGCTCACTATTAGAAAGGTGCCATGAAACTTCATTTCCTTAGTAGCTGGAAACTTCTGATTTTTTTCTTATTTCATTAATTTTCCTTAATTATGGAAGGCCAGTCATGCTTGGAGTGGCCTACATTAAGGCTCATAAGTGCCTTCTATTTGTATAGTAATTATTCCCTATTGATGTAAGGAATGCTTTATCTGATCCATGGCAGGCTAACTATTGTCTTTTTCATGGGTGCAATATACAATCTTCTTATGTTCTTTTTTATCATCTCAAACCAAAAAATCTTACAAGATTGTCTATCATTTTTTTCTGTCAAATTGTGTAAGCAAGGCATTCTCTGAAGTTTTGTAACACTACCATGTTTGGAAATATTAAACATGAATAACCCAAGAATAATTTTAAAATTTTACTCTTTAATTGTCTACTTGCCTAAACAATACTCTTGAGTTCCTAGATACCATGTCAGCAGCGTAGTTTTTCTTATGCTAACTTCATACTGTATTTCAAAGATTTTTTTCTCTTAGGGCACCCCAAATATTTACTTTCAATCGCAACAAAATAGACTGTAAGAGGCTCCTACAAAAGACTCATTCTTCCTTGTGCAGGTCAGTAATTTTCTCACAAACTCGCTCAAAGGTATCATCCAAGACCTTTTGCAGGTGTCAAAAGAGGTCTGGCAAAACCTCAGCATTTGTCCTCATGAGACTGAATGCATTTGTACACAAGTCAAATGCTCTGTTTATGCATGTACATGTAGACTGAATGGCAATGAATCAGAATTCAGAAGAGAAACATATCTCAAAACTTCAAGGTAAATTGTGAAGGTGCAGGGTCTAGAAGCTTGACAAGTTCTGTTCTCGTGTAATCATATTTTGTCATACAAGAATACATCTAACACATTTCCAGTGCAAACCACAAGCTCTGATTTACATCTCTGAAAATACAACTACACACACTGGCTTTACAAAGCCACGTTCTGATTCCTGACTGGGACATCTATGTAGCAATTCTCAACCCTGCTCAGCTGGGACATAATAATGAATAATAGATGGATGGATGACCCATGCAAACACTGTCTGCAGTAGTAGCTGCAGGAGATGGGAAGAACAGCACAGAGCAAAAAAAAAAAACCAAAANAGACTTGTGGATAGAAAATCAAAATGATAGTTTCAGAATAGTCGACATGAAGAGAAAGTTCTTCAGCAGTAGTTTGCTACCCCCTCAAATATTTTGCTTTGCTATTTCAGAGGAAATAAACTAGCTTGCACCTTTTCAGTAGCTATGAATAATAAAAGACTTGTATTGATTTTTGTGCAACTGCTGCTCCAGAGGGCAGTATTTGGCAAACAGCAAATAAAAATGGGAAATATTTAAAAAATGGGAAATTACAGATTTTCCATTTTCATAGTCTTTCTCCCAAATGAAAGCATGATTCACTTGAAGCTATACGCCATCTCGAAATGTGCAATAGTCAGATACTTGATGTAATTCTCAGGGGGATGAAGGCAAAAAGCAATCTCATTCTTAGAGTTTATTGCTATAATCGTAGTAATTAATTCCTTCTTAGTGTGCTTAGACCTAAAATACAAACATAAAATGACATACCCTTATGTGATGTAAAGCACTAACATCATACCATATAAATATCACAGCACAGTTAGCATAGCAGGATTAAAATATGCAGATTGAACCTCTCAAAAACTCTTGAGCTCTAAGAGTCTGCCTCTCCTCAATGTGTCAAATGGTCCTATTCCTAAATACAACTTTTCATATACCTCAACACATCCAGCAGAAAAAAATACGGAAACAAATCTAAGCAAGCAAATCCAGGCAAGCAAAACACAGAAGACTGGTTTTGCAGAAATTTGCTATTGCTCCATCTGTAGGCCACCAAAATTATTCAGTGAAGCATAAGGTGGAATTTTTTTCAGAACTGAGGAGAAGATCGGCATAATTTGCATCATGTCTAATTTTTGCAACCTATTTCTCACTGCTGGTGTAGGCTTTCTGTTTCTTATGAAACATCTAGTATTTGCCTCTTTATGAATGAAGGTAAAAGAGACATTACTGAGATTATGTCTGAGGAGAAGTGGAATGGCGAATAAGTGTTCTGCACCCACAGAAGCTGCATAGAAAAAGTCTACCATTGTTGAAATTACTAGGATTTAGCTTAGAACTGTAATTAGTAACAATGCAACTGTAATAAAGGGATGAATACTAACAGAGTGTTGTGCTGTGGCCAGAAGAAATCAAAAGAAAGAAAACAATAAACAATACTAATTTTGCTAACATGTCCCATATCTTTCCACAGCTTCAGTTCAAAACATGGCATTTACCAGATTTTATGTTCTGTCAGCTGCTAAATATTGAATCAATTTACTTATGAAATAGAAAGGCTAATAAGGTAAACATATAATTCTTCAGCAACCAGTCATGAAGTGTATGATTTAGTTTTCTCATACAGTTCGCTTACTAATTTTAAGACTGCTCAGATTAAATCAACTGGTATCTCTCTTCTAATGTGAAAAGTATAAATGCAAATATTTCAGCCAATTTCATAATATTTCAGCCAATCCCCCAAAGAACACTGTGTTCCCTCCCAAAATCATAGTCATAATTCATTATGACTTTTTTTTCCAAAAGAATAACCAATATTGAGAAATTACAGTATTCTTTTCATAGCTAAGGCTGATACCAGGTTGCTCTTCTGCCGCTTTGGTTTAGTACTGTTGTAAGCCACACTGGTGTTTCTCCTCTGCCTAGAACTTACAAGACATACATATTTTTTAATGCAGAACAACAGAAAAAGAAATAACTAAAGAATTTTTATTTCAGATTTGTTTGCCCCTAGATTAAAGATAGCTTTTACTGGTCCATCATACTTCCCCCTAAGTTTCATTTCTTTGTAGACACATGTACTGTCTACATGTGAAAAAAAAAAATCCATGAACAAATTTTGCTGTTTACAAATTATTGACCCAGTTCTGCTTCTACTGGTACCACAATTATTTTGCCACTCATTTGAGAATATATCTGTCTACCTACATTCAGTGGAATTAAATAGATATGGCACCTGGTCTTTAAACCTCTTGAACAATTTCCACTTAAGGCAGATTACATGACTTTCACAGCTCTATAATCAGGAGTTTCAACAGTGAACTCTACCAAATCTTGTCTGATTAGAAAGCTAATATTAAATTTTGGTGATGGTATTTACTGTGGTCACGATTTCAGCATATGAGCACCTCATGATAATTTCTCTTTTCAGTTCTCAAGATAAAGATCTTTTTACTTCCTCTATCATTAAATACACCTATTAATTACCTTCTAGATTTTCAGGCAGCTGATAAATAGGATGACTTTATTCCTGATAATGATTTCCTTCATGGAATTAAAAACTCAGCCACAGGATCTTCAGAAACACCACTAATTGTTAATTTGTATGGGAGATTTTGAAAATTGTAAACATAAACAGAAAAGTAACCAAATTTTCAACATTATTTTGAAGAACTAAGGTATTTAGAAAATATTAATTTTGCCTGTAAAAATGTTCCAATAAGGTCATTTCCTTAGCTTACAGAATGAAAATAGTGAACAAAATGGAACAGGTAGTATGTTTTATATAAAAATTTAATCAAGCTAGAACTTCCTATACTAATTGTCTCTGAAGAAGTCCTAAGAGATACATCCTATCACATTAGAACAGCTGACACTTCAATATATGTGATGATCTATAACATTCTACTTGAATAAATATGCACTTAAGAAGAGTATGCATGTCTTTTGTAGAGTTGAACACAAAGGCGTATCCTTAATCAACAAGTAAATTGGTATCCCAAATGTGTTTGTAGGGCCCTAACGTACATCACTAAATTTATGGAGTTGCAGTCATTCTGGTTAGCACGTGTAGGATCAGAAGCTGTCACAGAGTGTTAACTCACATGCAAGGGTCTGTCATATTTACCTGAAACTCATTCTGTTCATCAAAATTTTTAACACAAACATGTTACCAGTGGGAAACCTGGGTAATCAGGGAATACGCTTGGACTTCCAGATTGAAAATTGACTTAATTTTAACGAGGCAAACTCAAATTTACATCAAGATAAAAGTGACTATTATTTTTCTTATTCAGGAACTATTTTTGCTTTTCTCAGCCTCTAACTGAAAGTGCTTCTCATGTTCATTATTCTTACTTACCCCAGTCTTCCTAGTGCCCTACTGCAACTGCTATAAGGATGGAAACCACTGATTTATTATGGTTGTACACAGCATTTCCCATTGTGGGACAGTAGGAAGGAATGGGACTGACCTGCAATAAAACCAGTCAGCTGTAACTCAGCAGGAAGCTTCAAACTGTTACGTAGAGTTGAAGTGTTACAGGTGTTGTTACTTTACCTTTATTTTGGGTTCTTTCCCTAACTAAGTGATTAACAGAAAAAAAAAGGGATTCTGGTTTTGGCTTGTATTCGAAAAATCATACTGACTTTAATAAAATGTCCTTAAAATAAAAAGACCATTTCTCTTTTCTGATGTTGGACCTGAAGAAATCCATTTCTCAGAAAAAGAAAGATGTTAGGAAATAAAAACAATTATTTCAATCCTCAAAAATTGAAAATTTATTATCAAAAATAATAAAATAACTAGAGCAAAATTACATTACTGATAAAGACAAGTACAGGAGACAAAGGAAACATCAGAGTTTCATTAACCAAGATATTTTCATTAGTCATTATCAATGCTGGCAATGGATGTTCAATGAAAAATAAATCTGATTTTTTGAACAGACAATGGAATCCCTCTATCTGTCCAGGCATTGAATTTTGCTGCACAATACAATACAGTCTTCATCCACTCCCTGCTGTTTTGTAATATTCATAGTGTACATAATATCATGAAACAATAAGGAAAGGCCAAAGAGAAACAGAGGGCTTTAAAATGAGAACCAAAGATTTGTTTTCCTGGAGAAAAAAGCACTGCCACTAGTGACATCTCCTCTCTCACAAGGGCAAGAATCACTGAGAAGAGGACAACATCAGAGCACCTGAGGCAGTAAAAATGAAAGATGGATACTGAAATTTCACCAGGGGAGAGGATTGTTACATAGATTCAGAAAAACTACTCCACAAAAATACAAAAAGATTAAATAAACTAATACAATCAGTCTTCCCAAGTAGCTCAGTACTTTGTTTCCCAAAATTTAAGACAGCCTTTTTAAAAAGATTGTTTTAAAGGAATAACTGTAAGGTTGACAATAGGAAATAGCCATGGAATGAATAAGGACCACAGCAGAAGTGGAGGCAATATGAATCTACATATTTAAGTCATAGTCCAGAGGATAAACAAATGGACATAATGGAGATGGTGAACAATAAAGCTCAGGGGGGGATTTGATGTTTCAAAAATATCATTAATATATAGTCACAGATGAGTAAGAATAGTGATACAAAACATTAGAACCTTAATTTCTGAATTATTACCAAAACCTTCATAAAACAGCAACCAGAAAAAGTGATAGGAATTATACAATGATAAGCTGTACTTAACTGGAATGGCTATGTGCAAAAGGCACATATTTAGTGTCTCTTATGAAATATGGAAGAATCAGTGAATTGCATCACCGCAAGCAAAAATGTACATATTCTTTATAAGTTAGTGGAAATTAAAAAGATATGGGTTTGCTCTCACTCTTTTACCATTATCACAAATTACACGAGAAGCTAAATTAGGTCAAGCTGGGCAGCTTTTGAATTGAGGACTGTGAGAAATACATCTACTGTAGACAATGCTTGTATCTTCTTTGACATCCATGTTTCATTTGCACTTCTAGGAAACCTTATCATTAAGAACAGCATGACACCTTCTTTTGTTGATTTCATCAAACTATATCCCGAGTAATATAATCACTTTTGCCCAAATTATTCTTGTGGGTTTTGATGCGCTACAACCATCTTTGTTCTCATTAAAGACACCTAAGGAGTTACTTCATTTGGTTACATAGTCACATTTCACCCCAAAGGTGGTTACATTCATGGCCATTGAACTTATTCCTTGTCCATCGTAACAAGAAAAGTACTTTCTGGTTTAAAGGTGTTAATGAAAGTTGTTTGTTATCATAAATGCACCTCTCAGCTGCCACAGACTGACAGATTTAATGACTGGGAAGAAAATGAGAGATCAAACTGTTGTTATAATAATGCACGGAATGCTCTGGCAATTAAGGCTGATTTTCTTGACTTTCTAATTTAAAGCCCACTACGCGGTCTGTAATATCTCAACTCTACAAAATAGCCTGGGACTTCGTGAATAATGTGTGATTAGTAAAGATGGAATATTTCTTTCTTTCTCTTCTAAAAGCAGTGTGTAGATTCCTGCTTCTTCCTACTGAGTTGAAAATAATCTCCTGGTTTTAACTTAACATTTAAGAGGTAACATTTTCAAGAAACTAGTACATGGAGCCATTTTACTAAGTTAAAAAATTGTAGTGTTTGTACACTGGGAAAACTGTTATTGAGCATACGGGGTAATTACTTTCATAACTTCACTCCACCATTCATCTTCATGGCACTTTGTTTCCCATCCCACAGTCCCAATGGGGACTGCAAGTGTACTGGAATAATGCTACAGCAACAGAAGGAAAACATGCAATCTTCATTTTCATAATGCCTTCCAGGTCAAAATCATATCAAAGCTCTGTAAAACATACAGTCATCAAACCCTGAATTTTTTTCCTACGTTAAAATACATTATTTTAAATTACTGTCCTGTGGTGGACTTAATATTTTAAATGTGATGAACTGATGAAAATGGTGTGGTTTCATGGTGAAAATTAATTGATCTTGCATGAGCTGCAAACTTGTGAGTATACACCTACGGGACATGAAGGATTTGGGAGCTGAAATAATTTCCTTTGCAGTCTCTTCTTCCACAGGGACTGCCTGTAACACATTTTTCTCAAAGTAACCAAGATTATTGCAAAAATTAACAGGAAACTGTTTGGAGCAATACTCCCAGACAAAGTATAGCATCAGTTAAGCATCACTAAATGAATTTTGACAGCATTAGGAAAAAGCAAAAAGATTAAATGCCACAACTTCTGATTCAGGAATTTTCTAAAGTGCAGTTTTCATTTTGTCTCTCGTGACAAGAGACCATGATATTTCATAAACTACTGTGACAGTTGCTTGCATCCTACAGTAATAATTCTTTCACTTAAGAACACTTCAAAGAATGAAACAAATGCTGTGTGTGTCAGCAAGTAGCACAAGGCAGAGTCAGTTTGTGCAGTGAAATCATGGGTGCTGAGGACTCATGTACTTTCTGGCTGTGTTGCGGGGCCTCAGTCCCACAGCCTGACTGGCCATCAACGGCTACACTGCTGGTGCTGCACTGGTGTGCACATCCTGGTTCAGCCTCCCCTCTTTTGCAATGCAAAAGCAAGCGAGACTGGTGCTTCAAAACTAAAAAAAAAAAAAAAAAAAAAAAAAAAAGTGCACTTTTAATTAGTTCAGGGGTGCCAAGTGAATATGGAACTAATATCATGGCCTAATCATAGAATAACGTAGAAAGAACTTTTTAAAAGAAACATCACCTTAAAGGAAAGGTATTGTGAACATCAAGAAAATCAGGAGATGATTTGGGGAAATAAAAACGTAATAATGTTTACCCAGTTTTACTTTGTAAAGTGTGTCACATTTCTACAGAGAAACCAATTCTGTTTACATGAAAATTTAGAATTTATGTATTAATTTGAGTCAAGTCTAACTAAGTGCTAGTGTACAGAAACTTGCTAACTTTATCCCTAGAAAAATAATAGAAGATGGCCCAAAAGGAATATGATTAAGTAACTTCTCAGACCAGAAACTCAAATTGTGTAAGGCATGATTTGAAGTCCTTCTGAAACCAATAACGCATCTCTTTTCTTTTTTAATATTACTATTTGGTTTATCCACCACCCAAGTCTTGATCATAAGGAGCAAAAATAAAGAGTATGTTAAAAAGCTTGCAGTATCACTTCCAAATACAAAGAAATTAAATAGATAAGGTTGGTACAAGGAAATGGACAACAAAGTAGCAGCAGCTAACAAAATTATGCAAATTTATATACATAACTCTTGCTAACAATAAGCACAGTATAATCATAAGTATTACAAGAAAAGATTTGGAAAGAATTGTGAAAAAAAAATCTTCATTAATTTTGTCACAAGGGTTTTCCCAATCACAGGGATAAGAGGACAGAAAACAAATGGATGTTGCCTGAAAGGATTAAATGCTTGCTGGGGAAAAGATTCTGTGAATGTTGCTGAGATGAAGACAGAAATCAGACTTCCTATACATATGAAATCTAGTAGAGCAGGAGAGTTGATAGGAATAAAAATTCTAGTAGACAGGCAGTGGTTGTTTTTACTGCAATAATTAAAAACTGAATGAATAAGACATGAGAATATTGTTCATTTTTTTCACTTTGGAAAATGCAACAGAACACAGTAGCTACATAATTATTTAGAAATGTTTTTTCCTGTACTTCTTCAAGATGCTTCCTATAAGTTTGTGAAGAGTAAAATACAGTTAAATACAGCTACTTAGTAATTTACTTCAACTGGTGACTACGGGCATGAAGGATTTCACTGTGGCATGAACGCTGGGACAAGCCTTGGCACACCCGTGATACTGGTAGCAAGCACAGAGCAAACAGCCAGCGTTCTCATGCTTGCTAGCTTGTGAGACCTTGGAATCTTTACTAAGACCCATGAGTTAGTAAGAAAAGAATGCATTGGACAGAACATGAAGATAAGGGGCACATCTGTGGTAAATAGTGGGTTTCGCTCTATCGCTCTAACTGCAGGTTTCTCACAGGTGGAAATTCACTGGGGTGGCTGCTGACTGGATACATAAACACTATATAAGGTTTGCATCCTCTCAATAAAGGTGATCTCACTTGTTGCCTCATTGATGGGGTCCATGCCTTAATCGCTACAGGTGACCACAGGCACAAAAAACTTGTACCAAATGTGCAAAGAAAAAAAATCACATTAGTATGGATTTTGTTTTATGTTTACCTTTCCTTGGATAATCTTAAACAGAAAAAGTAAAAATCATACTTTTGAAAAAAGTGAATTTGCGTTCTGGAGATGACCCTTACAATCTTTGTCTTTCTTAACATCACAAGCGTACAAAGGTTGTGTAACACAATGAAAGAGCAAAATTGTGATAACTTATTGGAATAAAAGCTGCTCAAGAAAGTCATGCTAACTTCTTTAGAGTCTGGCTCTGCTTCCCTTTAAGTGCATAGGTAATTTTTCAGACAGTATTGGATTTTAGGTAAAGCTTTTTTTAATCCCTGATTGATTCATCAAGAAAATGCATCAAATACAAAGAGCAAGACTATAGCACAACCATAGTGCACATATTAGCTAAAACAGGGAAGACACTGGCATGTGCTACTTGAAATAGGACACATCCAACACATATAAGACAAGAAAGCAGACTAATTAGGAGGTACTTCCAATGTTTACACAAGAAAATCATCATCATCATCACTATTGGGTTTAAAAATCTACAACCCCTAAGTAGCTTGGATGATTTCAGCTTAAAACCACTCAGCCTGAAACCATTGCAGCTATCACATTAATTTTATAGTATCTGAAATGTGGCTCATAAATAATAAAGTAAATATAACAACAAAGCAGAAAGCATCATGAGCAAATCAATTAATCAAAAGCAATTTTGGTAGCAAACTCCTCACTCTTTTCAACTTAAGAAAGACCTGCAT
This sequence comes from Piaya cayana, assembly GCA_013389865.1. Lineage (NCBI taxonomy): Eukaryota > Metazoa > Chordata > Aves > Cuculiformes > Coccyzidae > Piaya > Piaya cayana. The sequence continues at coordinate 56,576 of WAAB01017704.1, forward strand.
CATCTATGACTTGCTGCCATCTGTGAGAAAAAAATTTTTAAAAACCCAAACAATAAAAAGTTAAAACACAATAAAACTTATTATTCATCAATGTGCATAGTCTTAATGCCAAAGAACTTCTTGACTGCAGCTCCACACTTTAAATTTGATTTAATACAGTTTAATATTCTAAATGTAGTAACACAATAAAGACTAGTCTCAAGAAAGGCACCGCAGTGGTAGGATTCACATTTACAGGTGATGCTCTGCAGCTATCGCCTAATGCAGATTTATTAGAAATAAATTATTTTGTAATAGGTATAACCTGAAGATTTAAATTTGTAAATCAAAAGACTAGATCAAATCATTCCTCCTTGAGAAAGAATTTGGGCCTTACCTTCCTTATATTACTCTGCATCTACAGGAAATATATGCATATTGGTACAAATCCAATTACCTCTAGAATACAATGCATTATTATTATTAAAAAAAAATGTTCGTAGTCAATGTCTCATTCAAGAGATTAAATTTGTTCATATTCTTTGTTACAAATTTACATTCCAGCTGGAATCTAAAAACACAGGTCTTCTGCTTTTAAAATCACAATGCAAATTTCCACCTGCATTAATAAAGAACAATCATTAAGACAGAAATGTTTATTTATCTTGCCACTACCCTGTACCTCATTCTCACAGATGACTTAATTCTGTAAGGCAGTTATAACATCTAAGAATAATAAAGTATTGAAAGGAAACTTATTGAGCCCATTCTTTTGCCCAAATCTGAGAACTATTCACAGTACTTCTACTTAAACCTTCAGTGACAAAGATTCTGCACTCTGTCCAGATCATCAGCATCAGTATTTATATACCTGAGTGTGAAAATAGTGAGTTTTTTTCTTTAATGCTTAATGTAAATCTTTCTTCCTGCAAACTGAGCTGTTACTTCTTGTCCCATCCAGAGCAAACACAGGTGTTCCTTTTACCATCTTCACATACACTTTGCCTATTTGAGCACAATTGTGAGAGCCATCTTGAGCCTTCCTTCCTTTGGCCAAACAGCCTGAGTTAACTCCAGGTTGCTAGGTGGGTCATGTTTTCCAGCAGGTGGTAGGGAGTGAAGCTATTGTTTAATTTGTTTAACCACTCAGCAATTAATTTAGTCTCTCTGTAAAAACATCTTACTAATGATTAAGTTTATTATTTTGAACATTTTAATTTTATTACATTTAAAAATCTTGATATTTTAAAATCTGGTTTAGAGTAACAGATAAAATCTTACCTATAGAAAATTTTAATTAAAATAGCAGTAATTTTGTATATATAACTAATTCTGGAAAGATAAATCCACTGATTTTCAGATAGCAGTATGCTGAATGTGTGAAATTTTCTGTAAAAGCTTTTCAGATGTTTTTAGCTTTTGTGTCAACAAGGTAATGAAAACTAAGCTATTACAAAGTCTGTTCTTCTATCTAAGCAAATGCCTTGTAGATAACCTAATTTTAAGTGATTATAATAGAACAAAAACCTAACTTTGTGGCATACATTTAATTCTAGTTTTTCTTCCATTGCTAATTTTCTGAAGTTGTACAGCATGTTGAATTCAGAGTTACCTATGGTTTAATCATTAAAGGCTTAAACTACTTTACAAATTATAATATTAATGTCACAAACATTATTATAAACATAAATATTACTAAATGCAGATGTAACAGCATAAATATTAGCTATTCATGAGGCCTTATGTGATAGGAAGGGAAATTAATGCGTCCATCATTAAGCTGATAAGATTCAGAATTCGTTTTCAATCAGAGCAAGTCAAAGCAGGAATAAAACCTGAGCCCTCATTTTAAAGACACTTAATTAAAGTAACTTTGCATATCAAATATTCTTACCAGTGGCTTGTAAAATTTCTCAGATTCATTTTTTTAGAAAACATGATGAATGACATACTTGTCATAGAGGTAACGATGGTGGCAGTGCACTTCGGCTATGATAAGTTTCAATTTCTGGCTGTATTTAGGGAGTTATCTCTTCTACGTAGATTGCACTTAGGTGCAAGGTTCTCTTTCTCGCTGCAGACCCAAGCTTTCCAAACCAACTTTATTGTTCAGTGGTTCTTTATACAATGTTATATTTTCATGGGTCTAGCCTAACAGGTCTTCAGGATAAACACTTAGATAACATGTAGAGGATCAGAAGAAGGAGCAGATAAAACGACTGGGGAGTAAAAGCTGTGGAGTAAATATTTTGAAAGTGGTCCACACTTACAGAAGTGCAAAAGTTAAGACTTTTTTTGCCTGATTCTTTTAAAGAAACTGAAGTTCCACGTGTAAGAAAGAAGTTGGAGACTGAGATGTTACCAGTTCCTTACCAGATGCATTGTTACTTTCTCACAGCTCTGTAATGTCCAATTGCCTAATATTTATACCATGGTTTTTTTTGTTTTAAGTATCTGTCTTTCTAAATATACTCATAGCTCCAACGTCTCCTTTTTCTTTTCCCCAACGTCTCCTTTTTCTCCTCTTTTTTTCTTTAAGCACCTGAAACCCTGTACAAAGAGCAGTTTTGCACTCTGCTCTCTCCGAAATAACTAAGCTGTTCCACAGAATCATTTATGTCATATGAACTGGGAGGCTGTTGTGTGCTGAATTAAGCCATTCTTCTTGTAGTTAGGCAAAATATTACGACTGATGCCACTTAAAATGTCAAATATCTAAGATATGCCTTCCTCCAAAGTCTTCACATTAATATTATCACCTCACATATTTACACAGTAATTAGTCAGTCTTGAATACCTCCTCTGCATTGATTAAGCTCACCGTTCATTACAATCTTATCATAGACTGCACTTTCCACAAAACAGGGAAGATAGAAAGTACAGCCAGAGGTGCTGGAACCGCTCCTCTATCACCATCTAGTGGGTAAGGTCTGGGAAGTGCTGGAGGATTCCTGCCTGCCAGCATCTTTATGTCCTGAGGTTAAATCTCAGATAAGGAAACTAAGTGGAACAGTAGACCAGACACCTTAAAAACTCAACCAACAGCTCTGGGTACATCTTTTTTCATCTTTTTACCAGTTCGGCCTTATTTCATCTTTTACCAATTCAGACAGAAACAGAGTGGTTTTGAATGCCATAAATTCTATGCTTAGAGGTTAAAAATTAGAAACTGTTCTTTAACTGTTATTTGGAGTAAAAGTTCATTACAAATAACAGGTTTCTTGTAAATAAATGAGCCACAAAGATGTCACAATTATTTTAGGGAAGTAAAACAACTGAACATAATTTACTCAGCTCCTGAAACAAGGACAAGAAGGTGACACTAATAGAAATATGTGTCTTTGGGATAAAAATTCAAAGAACAGAGGAAGACTTCTAACACCTCTTTTCCTTTCTGCAGCTTCAAAGCAGTAATTCCAACAAAATGATAAAGGAAAAATTGGGTTCCAGGACAAATTTTATATCCAACAGGACTAACGATTAAAAGCTGTAGAGATGTTTTCAGCAACATTAGATAGACATGGTAATTATTCTGAAATTTTTACTGAGGTTGGAGTTTTGTGGTCTACATGCTTCCCAACTACAATTCAGCATCTAAAGGGTGTAATTTCTCCTTTCACTTATCAATAGAGTTTAGAGTTCTTTTTCTAGTGTAGTTATGTACTTCCATACCTTAATACATTTCTTGTAAATGTAATCGTAATACTGAATTTCTTGACATGAGAACTAGACAGAAGATGACAGATTCCATAAGGAACATTCAGTTCAGTTTAAAGCACTGCAAAAAAGCACGGATGTGGACAAGCATAAATATCAAACAAAGGTGGCCAAGGTGCCTTCCACAAGGGAAGGTTTATGACTATTCTGAAAGACCGAACCCAGAATATAGAATCATTAAGGCTGGAAAAGATCGTTAAGTCTAATCATCAGCCCCAAATCACTGTGACTACTAAATTATGTCACAAAATGCCACATGTGCCTGTTTTTCAAATACCTCCATCACTTCCCTGGGCAGTCTGTTCCAATGCTTGACAGCCTTTTTGGTAAAGAAATTTGTTCTAACACCCAACCCAACCTCCACCTTGGTGCAACTTGAGGCCATTTCTCCTCCTATCACTCACTCCTTGGGAGGAGACCAGCACCTACTTTGCTACAGCCTCCTTTCAGGTAGTTGTAGAGAACAATAAGAACTCCCCTCAGCCTCTTTCTCCAGGCTAAACAATTCCAGTTCCCTCAATCATTCCTTATAAGACTTGTTCTCCAAACACTTCACTACCTTTGTTGCCCTCCTCTGGGTACATGCCAGCAACTTGATGTCCTTCTTGTACTCAGAAATTAGATACCTTTTTTTATATTATCTACTTATTTATTTCTGAAGGAAGAAAAACAAGAAGTTGATTATAACAACAACAACAAAAAAACCACAACAAAATCTCAAAGAATCATAGCCATCTGCAAGGCTGTAGTGTGAGAGTAAAAAGATCCTTTCTGGAGTCCAACTAGAGAAGAGATCAGGAGGTCAATAGAATCAAGCACCACCTTAAGGGTTCCCAGTACTCCCAACCCTTGCTTATAAGACAAGGAAAGCTCTGCATTTGATTGAAGAGAAGCAAACAACAAAATTCACTTTTTAAAAATAAACTTGCACAAGTTCTCCAAGCAAAAGCAGACATTTCTCGTATGTGTTGTATTAAACAAAATCTCGCAGGTTATTGTTATTATTTTGCAAAATGGTTTCCTTCTCCTTTTACTTTTAAGGACTGTGGTTGCAATTGTACACCATGTGTGCTTCCTAGCTTAGAAAATTGGGCCTAATGTCAAAATAAAAACCAAATGTGCAGAATGCTTTTCAGACAAGTAGTTGTGTAGCTGAAATAATGCCTAGTTTGTTATAGGAAATATGATACCAATATTCATGAGTTGTCAGACACCAGCATAAGTAACTCACCTGCTCAGCCTTAAGCTGCCTAGGACCTTCAGTTTGTACATTCATTCATAGAACCTGGGAGACTTTTGGAAAAATCTCTTTTGCAGTAGCGCAGGGGGCTCAAACTGCTTGTAGAAGTTCTACCGGAACTGTTTCTACAAGTTCCCCACCACCAACACATACCTAATAACATTAATACCTTGGAGTAAACGTAACAATTTTCTTCTGCATTTGCTTTAACCTATATGCCTCTCTCCTCCTAAAAAAAATGTAAATAATGCTTACTTTGCAGTTCAGAGTGGTTCAGAACATCATCTTGTGGATTAACCTGATCCAGATGTGAGACTGCATCAGATGGCATCAGTGAGCACACCCACGGGAGATGCATCCAGGTAGAAGAATTCTTCCTCTTAGCGGCAGGAATCTGGGAGAAGGCAAATAGGTTGAAGAATTTCAGGGAACATGAGAGAGAGAGATAAACTATTGGAATTGCCCTCTATTTTCCCTGAGACAGGCCCAACAGGCAGACAGGATGCATGATATGGAGGATTCCCTATCCTCTCTCCATCTGGTAGAATGCAGGGACTTGAGGGATGCGGGGAATGGCAAAAAGTTCCCAGTCAGCGCAGCAGGTGCATCTCCTCTGACTGTCCCACCTTCCCACATGCATTGGTACAATAGGCACAACATTCAGCAAGTGGAACCAAACAATAACAAAGACAATGGTTCATCTAGCTTGGAGGATGAAGAAGCAGATTAAATATACTATAAGCAGCTGGGAGGAGCCTTATGATCTCTACTCTTTGTCCAAGTGGAGACCACAACCTGCCAGGTGCCTGCTAGAAATACAACACAACAGGGAGAAAAGAGTCCAGGAGGTTCCTAGACCATGTGGAAGACAACTTTCTGACACAGCTGGTGAGTGACCCAACCAGGGAAGGCATGCACTGGACCTGTTGTTCACAAACAGAGGAGATCGTGCAAGCAATGTGATGGTTAGAGGGTTGTTTTTAGCATAGAGATCATGAAATGATGAAGTTTTTGGTTCCTTGAGAAACGGGGAGGAGGGTCAGCAGAACAGTCACTTTTGATTTGCAGATTGCAGAGTTTGGTCTGTTTCGGAATCTAGCTGACAATGTCCCTTGGGAGGCAGTTCCAAAGGGCAAAGGAGACCAAGACTTACCACAAGCAGACTGTCCCCATGTGCTAAAAGATGAGGCAGTGGAGAAGAAGACTGGCCTGGCTGATCAGAGAACTTTGGCTGGAATTCAGGAAAAAAATAAGAGTTTATGACCTTTGAGGAAGGGCAGGCAACTCAGGAGGACTGCAGGAGTGTTGTGAGGTTATGCAGGGAGAAAACTAGAACGTCCAAGAACCAACTAGAACTGAATCTGGCTACTGAGGTAAAGGAAAATTAAAAATGTTTCTATAAATATATCATCAGCAAAAGGAGGGTGAAGGAGAATATCCTCCCTTTCATGGATGGGGGGCAGGAAGCATAATGACAAAGCATAAGACAAAATATAAGGCACTCAAGTATGTATAATGCCTTCTTTGACTCAGTCTTTAGTAGTCAGACCAGTTGTTGTCTGGGTAGTCAGCTCCCTGAGCTGGAAGATAGGGATGGGGTACAGAATGGACCCCCCATAGTCTAAAGGTAATTGTTAAGCAATCTGCTGCTCCACCTTGACACACAGAAGGGTACCAGATGGGATCCACCTGAAGGTACTACAGGAACTGGCTTAAGTGTTCATCAAGCCACTTTCCACCACTTCTCAGCAGTCCTGGTTAACAGGGGAGGTCCCACTTGACTGAAAGTTAGCAAATGTTACACCCATCTGCAATAAGGACCAGAAGGAGGATCTGGGGAACTACAGGCCTGTCAGCCTAACCTCTGTGCAAGAGATAGTTGCTGAGCAGGTCATCCTGAATGTCATTATGTGGCACTTACATGATAGCTGGGTGATCAGGTCCAGTCATCATGGGTTTAGGAAAGGCAGGTCTTGCCTGACTAACGTGATCTCCTTTATGACACAGTGACCCACTTAGATATGGGAAATTCTGTGGATATCTTTTACTTGGACTTCAGTAAAGCCTTTNTAAGAGTTTATGACCTTTGAGGAAGGGCAGGCAACTCAGGAGGACTGCAGGAGTGTTGTGAGGTTATGCAGGGAGAAAACTAGAACGTCCAAGAACCAACTAGAACTGAATCTGGCTACTGAGGTAAAGGAAAATTAAAAATGTTTCTATAAATATATCATCAGCAAAAGGAGGGTGAAGGAGAATATCCTCCCTTTCATGGATGGGGGGCAGGAAGCATAATGACAAAGCATAAGACAAAATCTAAGGCACTCAAGTATGTATAATGCCTTCTTTGACTCAGTCTTTAGTAGTCAGACCAGTTGTTGTCTGGGTAGTCAGCTCCCTGAGCTGGAAGATAGGGATGGGGTACAGAATGGACCCCCCATAGTCTAAAGGTAATTGTTAAGCAATCTGCTGCTCCACCTTGACACACAGAAGGGTACCAGATGGGATCCACCTGAAGGTACTACAGGAACTGGCTTAAGTGTTCATCAAGCCACTTTCCACCACTTCTCAGCAGTCCTGGTTAACAGGGGAGGTCCCACTTGACTGAAAGTTAGCAAATGTTACACCCATCTGCAATAAGGACCAGAAGGAGGATCTGGGGAACTACAGGCCTGTCAGCCTAACCTCTGTGCAAGAGATAGTTGCTGAGCAGGTCATCCTGAATGTCATTATGTGGCACTTACATGATAGCTGGGTGATCAGGTCCAGTCATCATGGGTTTAGGAAAGGCAGGTCTTGCCTGACTAACGTGATCTCCTTTATGACACAGTGACCCACTTAGATATGGGAAATTCTGTGGATATCTTTTACTTGGACTTCAGTAAAGCCTTTGACACCATTTACCGCAGCATTCTCCTGGAGAAACTGGCTGCTCTTGGTTTGGACAGGCTCACTCTTTGCCAGGTGAAAAACCTGGCGGGATTGTTGGGCCGAAAGAGTTATGGTGAATGGTGTTAAATCCAATTGGTGGCCAACAACAAGTGGTGATTTCCAGGACTCAGTGCTGGTGTGAGTTCTGTTTAACATCTTTACCAATGATCTGGACAAAGGCAGCAAGTGCTTCCTCAGTAAGTTTGCAGACAACACCAAGTTGTGTGAGAAAGTTGATCTGCTTGAGGGCAGTAAGGTTCTACAGATGGGTCTGGAAAGGCTGGATCAATAGGCCAAGGCCAGTTGTATGGGGTTCAACAGTGCTTAGTGACAGGTCCTGCACTTGGGTCACAACAAACCTAGGCAACATTACAGGCTTAGGGAAGAGTGGCTGAAAAGCTGCCCAGTGGAAAAGGACCTGGGGGTGTTAGTTGACAGCTGGCTGAACATGAGCCAGCAGTGTCCAAATGGTGAAGAAGGCAAACAACATCCTAACTTGTATCAGAAATAGAGCGGCTAGCAGGACCAGGGAAGTGCACCTCAAATTCTGTGTTCAATTTTGGGCCCCTCGCTACAAGAAGGACATTGAGTTGCTGGAGTGTGTCCGGAGGAGGGCAACAAAAATGCTGAAGGGTTTGGAGAGCAGGTCTTAAGAGGGGCAGCCACAGGAACTGGGGCTATCTAGCACAAAGAAAAAGAGACTGAATAGAGACCCTATCACTCTCTACAACTACCTGAAAGGAGGTTGTAGTGAGGTGAGTGTTGGTCTCTTCTCCCAGGGGACAAATTATAGTATGAGAAGAAATGGCCTCAAGCTGCATCAGGGAAGGTCTGGCCTGGTTATAAGAAAAACTTCACTCACCAAAAAGGCTGTCAAGCACTGGAACAGTCTCCTGGGGGCAGTGGATGGTTCAGTCACCATCCCTGGAGAAAGTTGAATGACTTGTAAATGTGGTGCTTAGGGATACAGTTTAGTGATGAACTTGGCAGTGCTAGGTTAATGGTTGGACTTTACGATCTTGGAGGTCTTTTCCAACCTAAACAAAATTATTCTGAAGCTTTTTGAGGGACTGAATTCCACTTGATTTGAGGGGGAAAAGGAATAGAGAAGTGAAGGAATAGTTGAAGAAACATAAATTTGATGATCTGAGTGACCTCTTGCACTACAGTATCTCAAAAAGTATGTACATCTACTAAAATATTCTTTAACACCCCAGCAACTGGAATTGGGAAGGACTGCCTATCAAAAGCTGTGCTATCTTACCACAGACACTTACATGTTTAAATTGAGCCCTGCAAGTTAAGATCGCAGATCACAGTTCAGGACACCTCTATGTCACCCGTTACTGCTCAAGAAAAAAAAAAAGAAGTTGGAGTTGACGGTCACTAAGATCTTTTGCAACCTAATGACTCTATGATTTTGAATGGTGACTTAGCTCACCTGAGAGGAGCACCTGCTCTACACTAAGTGATGTCAGCACATCATCTCAAGGGGTGAGGTGATGGGGAGCCAGGGGAAGTTGGATGATGCCATGCAGGATCTAAAAAATCTTCCCCTGTAGAACTTAAAAAAAAAAAAAAAAGAAACAATCATTATCCAATCAGCAGTTACGCATTGTCACGTTTCCTCATTTAACATTGTTTATGTGAGATAGTTCTTACAGCCCTGACTTGACCGCGCTGTGCAAACATGGCAGAGCTTGAGGCAGACTTTACAGCAACCTTGCAGTACTGGAAGTGGGGCTACAGGAAAGTTGAGCTGGGGCTCTTCATCAGAGGCTGCAGGGGCAGAACGAGGAGGAATGGTTTTAAGCAGAAAGAGGGCAGACCTATTACTTAGATATTAGGAAGAAATTTCATACTGTGAGGGTGGTGAGGCACTGGCACAGGTTGCCCAGAGAAATTGTGGATGCCCCATCCCTGGAAGTGTTCAAGGTCAAGTTGGATGGGGTTTTTAACAACCTGATCTACTGTAAGATGTCAATGATACAGACTGTGAGACTGAGCGGACTGTCAGTAAGTTTGCAGATGACACCAAGCTGAGTGGTGCAGTTGGCGCACCGGAAGAATGAGATGTCATCCAGACGGACTTGGACAGGCTGGAGAAGTAGGGCTGTGAGAACCTCACATGGTTGAGCAAGGCCAAGTGCAAAGGTCCTATACCTGGGTCAGGGCAGTCTACAATTTCAGTACATGATGGAGGATAATGTGATTGAGAGCTGCCTTGCAGAGAAGTTCTTGGAGTGCTGGCTGATGACAAACTCAATGTGAGCCAGCAATGTGCACTCACAGCCCAGAAGGCCAACCATGTCCTGGGCTGCATCAGAAGAAGCATGGCCAGCAGGTGATTCTGCCCCTCTCTTCCTCTCTTGTGACACCCCATCTGGAGTATTGTGTCCAGTTCGAGAATCCTCAACATAAGAAGGATGTGGAGCTGTTGGAACATGTACAAAGGAGGGCTACAAAGATGATCAGAAGGCTGGAGAACCTTCCATACAGGACAGGCTGAGAGTTTGGGTTCTTCAGCCTGGAGAAGAGAAGGCTCTGCGGAGACCTTTTAGTGACCTTCTAATACGTGAAGGTGCTATAATAAAGCCAGGGAGGGGTTGTTTATAAATGGTTGTAGTGATAGGACTAGGCGAAATACATATAAACTGGAGAGGGGCAGATTTAGGTCAGACATAAGGAAGAATTTCTTCACCATGAGAGAGGTGAGGAACTGGCAGAGGTCGCCCAGGGAAGTTCTGTCTGCCTCGTCCGTGGGGTTGTTCAAGGCCGGGTTGGATGGAGCGTTGGGCAGCCTGGTCTGGTGGGACAGTCTCTGCCCATGGCAGGGGGGTTGGAACTGGATGATCATTAAGGTCCCTGGGAACCCAAACTATTCTATGATTCTATGATTCCATAATTCTATGTTCCTGTTCATGGCAGGACGCGTTGGAGCTGGATGGTCTGTCCGGTCCCTTCAGAACCAAAGCATTCTATGAGTGTATGAAATAAATGACCTTTTCAATAGGGGCAGGGCCGGGGTTCGGCAGAGAAGGGGTTAAAAGCTGAGCTCCCCTCTCCCCCCCCCTCCCCCGCCGGCTGTTCCATTGCGGAGGTGGCAGGGGGGGGAGGGTGAAGAGTACTTACACACTGTTAATTATTCGCTGTAAAATTAACAAAAAAAAACCCCTTACATCCCAACGGAGAGCCATGAGCAGTCATAGTAAAGCACGAGGAGGAGATCTGTCGCTGAAAAGAGGCGCTCACTAGGCAAAAAACCTAAGGCCACCTCTCCCGTTTCCCCCGCGTCGGCCGGTTCCACAGAGCCGGGACGGGGACCGGGAGCGCGCGGGAGGCGCGGTGGCGACTTGGCGGGGCGCTTGGATGTTTTGCTCCTCAGCGGCTGCTCGTTGCGGGCCCCCTGAGGAGAGAGTTGGTGACGGGAGAGAGAGAGAGAGACTGAGNGCGCCTTGATCCAAGGGAAAGTGAGGGCGCATGGAATCACGGAGTGACGTGCTCGTTTGGTTTGGAAGGGACCTTAAAGGTCACCCTTGAGGTGCTCGCTGTTCTTGCTCCTAGAGCTCCTCCGGGACGCGTGACAGGACTGTGGCAAATACAGGATCGGTAGGTTGGGAAAGACCTCCCGGGTCATCGAGTCCAGTCATTCCTGTCTACCACTAAACCATGTCCCTGAGCACCTCATCCGCCCATCTTTTAAACACCTCCAGGGATGTCGACTCCATCACCTTTCTGAACAGCCTGTTCCAGTGCGCAGTGACCCATTCTATGATTTTTTTTTTCTGATGTCTAGTCTGAACCGCCCCTGGCGGGGCTTGAGACCGTTCCCTCTTGTCCTGTCACTTGGGAGAAAAGGCCAGCTCTCTCCTCTCTACAACCTCCTTTCAGGTAGCTGTAGACACCAATAAAGTCTCCTCTCAGCCTCCGCCAGGCTAAACGACCCCAGCTCCCTCAGCCACTCCTCTTAAGACTTGTTCTCCAGCCCCTTCACCAGCTTCATTGCTTTTCTCTGGCCTCGCTCCAGAGCCTCAACATCCTTCTTGTGGTGAGGGGCCCAGAACCGAACACAGGATTCGAGGAGCAGTCTCACCAGTGCCGAGTACAGAGGGAGAATAACCTCCCTGGACCTGCTGGCCACACCATTTCTGATATAGCAACTGCTCCTGAAAGGACCAGCATCCAATGACATTATTGACCAATGCATATACTGCTGTTGCTTTTCCTGCCGGTCAGCCTGTGAGAAACACTCATTCAGTGGTAAAATATTGGAAAGGACAAAAGTCTTGGAAACAAAGGCAATATTTTTATTTTACAATTCAGCACTGAATTGGATGGCCTTCTAAAGAAGGTATACCATCTCACAAAAGCAGTGTTCCTAGACATAAGGAATTCTACACATAAGGAAAAAATTATTCATGATGAGAGTGGTGAGGAACTGGCACAGGTGGCCCAGGGAAGTACTGTCTGTGCCATCTCTGGAGGTGTTCAGGGTCAGATTGAATGAGGTGTTGGGCAGCCTGATCTAGTGGGAGATGACCCTGCCTGTAGGAGAGGTGTTGGAATCGGATAATATTTAAGGCCCCTTCCAACCCAAACTATTCTGTGATTCTATGATCCTATATACTAGTTTTAGACAAAGAACTGTGTAGATCTTCAAGGAATATTCATTCTTTAGATTATCCAGCTATATCTGGAGACTCCCTTCAGGTTATCTTGTGACCTAAACCAGTTACATCTTACAAGACAACTAAGCCTATCAATAAATTCTTGCAGCCCTAAGACAGATTATCTCAACCTAAACCAGCTAATCTTAGAAGACAGATTTACGTGATTAGATACTTAAATATACAAACCAGCTGCAGCAAAACCTATAAATTCTCACAAACCCATGCTAGTCCTGAAGGACTTGGGCTCCTCAGCAGTCCTGCTGAAGCAGACCCTGTTGTGGAAGGCATACATATCCTCAGTAAATAAAAAGTCAAGCCACACTGGTGTCAAACTGCCTGATCTAGTGGTAGGTGTCGTAGCAGGGGGTGGGGATGAAATAAGTGATCTTTAAGGTCTCTCCCAACTCAAACCATTCTATTATTCTGTGATCCAGTTCCACCCCCCTGCCACAGACAGATACCTCCCACCAGACCAGGCTGCTTGCTGCCCAATCCAGCCTGGAAATGCTCATAAAGTAGCTGATTTAAGAGCTTTTCATCATACTGAAATATTTCTGTACAATCCTAAGCATGTGCAGCACCAACACGCCAAGCCCTCTGCCATAGAGAAACTGAAACATGGGCAAACCAAAACCACATGGAATAACCAAATTAGGAGCATAAAATTAGGTAACTGGTGTTTTCTGCTGTGTGATTAATAAGAACTGTTCTTGTGTGTGAAATTACACTGAAGTAACAAATGAACAGCATTAGCAGTAATGCTGTGGTAACACAGTAGGTACGGACAGGCCACATACTCAAGAGAAAGATGTAAGATGTTGAATTACATTATAATCTTAACGGTGGTCTCTTGGGAGCACCAGTCAAACAGCACCAGGAAGTTTGCTTTAATCATTGTTCCTGCAGTCTTCGCTGTTGTGAATAAATAGGAACCTCAGTGCACTAACCTAGCAATCCAGAACCTTTTCTGAGCTCCACATTGACCCATAACCAAAAGTAGCATAAAATTCAGAAAAAGTTGCAATATGTTCTTTAAATCAGACAGAAATTTGTATGCTGGAGGAAAGCTTTTAGATTAATAGTACTGTAACTGTGGGGGACATAGTTCTAAGAACTTGTCCTTCAAATTTCTGCAGATGAAAACATACTCCTAAGGGCAACAACTAGCTATTATTCTACAGTTACCTCAACATGTAGTTGTATTTTTGTAGCCAGATTATTATTGCTGGATAAGCTCCTTGAAATTACATATGAATTTTCTATTTCAGACATTTTGACATCAGTATGTAGCATTTTGAATGAAATTTTTGGGAACTGAACAAATCATGTGAAGAACACCACCCATAAAGAAGTCTCATGTAGACATCTCTGAACTGCTTTTAGAAGAGGGCAAACCTGATAGAGGCCTGGTAAGAGAAATCTTAAATATACACATTTCTTTTTATTGTTGGGAGGGAAGTTTATTAGAAGAGTGGAAAAAAGTAAAAAGGTAAAGATGTGAGTAAGTGTTAAGGATAATCGTTTTGATACTGAATGTTCAGCAGTTAACACAGTTTTATACTACATACCACCATGGAAGTCATCAGAATGCTGTGTAACATGGTGTTCATAATAGTGAAACAAAGCCTCACAGACAGGCTATGAAATATGTATGCAACACTGCCTCCCCCATAGACCACGTTGTATTTTTTAAATCATCAACGATGTAGGAACACTAAGCATTTTCCTCACTTTTCAAGTTCTAGCTGGTATTCATTACAAGATTTACAAAAAAAAGGGTTCATAACAGTATCATGACTAACTAAAACAAAACCTAATGCTTCCCATTCAGAGTTCAAATGGACTAGAATGAGCTGCATTTACCTTTATTAATCTAGCTCTAAAATAAACAAAACAAACACTCCAAACTTCTATTAGTACTTGCTTAGATGACCACTTTTTCATGAAACTGTGTTCTTGAGGAAAACTCAGATCACAGAATCACAGAATTGCTAGGTTGGAAAAAACCCACTGGATCATTGAGTCCAACTGTTCATATCAGTCATCAAAATATGAAGATGATAATATTGAAATGTGTAGCATGTCCATCTCTATGGACATGCCCCTAGGCTGGATAGTCAACTCCAGTACTTCTAAAGATGATGAGGCAAAATCCAAGTTTTCATAGTAAGTAACATGCTAAGTTTCTCACAATTATAAACACAGCACAACATTTACATTTTAAATTAAAAAAAGGAATGAAACAGTTGCACTCTGTATAATAAATGATATTTCTGAAACTAAGTGTGAAAAAGTGGAAAATACACAACATTTTCAAGTCCATACACATATAACAATTTTTGTGAAACTCTTTTCATGTAAGTACTTTATGCTATACTATACTTAAAATATAAATTTTACAGCATGAGTTTTACAATTAATATCTTTACTTACAGATTATCCTTTATTTAACTGACTTTTTAATCCAAACATTATTCAAACACAAATACCTTTTCTATAGCATTAAAATGGCATCCCCACCAAAGGAAGTTTTACATTCACTGTTTACTCAAAGACATTGTACATCCTTCTTTGGCCCGTGTGAGCATTCAGCTAGTCTGTAAACAATTGCCAGAAAAAATAAAACCAGTAAGATCATTGCTCATAGAGAGAGCATCTTTTAAGCCAGTGGATACTTTAAGAGAAACAGGTGCAGATTCATAATCTGAATTGTTTTTGGCGATGAGGAAGATTCAAAATAGAAAAAGAAGGAAAATAAGGACTGTTACTTGCTGTTTCTGCCTTTGGGAGCAATTAAGGAAATAATCCAAAATATTAGGGAAAATGTAGCCTAAAAGAAGCACTTTGACCAGAAAGAATTGATCAGAACTGTGGTCTGGAATAAATACAAGACTCAAGTCAGGCAATGAGGGGAAACAGCAGTAGAACTGTGGAAGGTGTGAAAGTAATGAGTGAATTCAGGGACAAAAAAATCTAGTGAATGAAAGTATAAAAAAGTGTTTTATGATACACAGTTATATATTTTCCTGTCAGGAAAATTAATATTTTGAATACTGCCAGGTTATTGTAATTTATGGATCTATTTCAAAGACAAGTGTCATTAAAACTGGAAATGTATTCTTACCTGCTTTGACCTGAGCGGCTAGTGCAATGTCTCTATCAGAAGAAATACACGATGGCATCGGATAGTTTTATGCACTCTGCTTCTAAAGATTGTGCATACACTGTTTTCCTCTGAAGACATGCAAAGATTTCAGTCTGAGTCTCAAGTCTTTTCTGGTTGATAGTCACTTTTAATTTCTCCGGCTCCATTTTCCTTAGAGCTACATTCTGTGACTGCTGTGCCCTATATATGGGTTTCTGCATCTTCTCTTGTCTTTTTTATTTTTTTCTCAGACTTGCCTATCCTCAAATACCCAACAAAACATGTGCCACCCACGTGTGTGTTAGTTTCAGGTGGTGATATGTACCCGTGTTCTCGTGGTGGCTGTTCTTTTTCCAGAAAGTTTAAGTACTTCTTACATTTAAAGATGTGATTTTAAAGTACTGTCTTTAACAACTGGCTGTTTAACAGGCTGCCTCAATGAATTGAACCCTACATGGAAAACATACTAGCAAAAACTCAGGTATACCTATTGCAGCCTCTTCAGGAGAGTCATTGTATCCGCTTTCATACTTGCACTGGATTGTAGGCTTCAGTGGAACTACAATAGAGAATGTTGGTAAGTCTACAAAATGTTTCATAGTAACTCAAAACTATAGCTTAGCATAAATTAACAAAGCTGTGCACACTAGTTGTCTTTTATTATAGAATAGGTGAATTCCTCTTTCAGTCTTTTTTTTTCCATTGCAAGCAGGTTGCACCACCTAGCCAGAGACATCTATTTGTATTTAATTGCACTGTAAAAGCCTAAGCAGCTTCTCCAGGACAATAATTCAATTTTCTGGACCACTGATTGTTCTTGTCAAGAGTTTTAAAACAACTTTAAAAAGCTTTGGGCTTCAGAATGCATCACATTGCAAGTCTGTGAGAAATCAAATCTGTGACGAGCCAATACTGTTTTCTGGCTCACTGATGGAGCACCCACACATCTTCTGAAGTGCTGACAAAGTAGATGGCCTGGTGTTTGTCCCTATGGCCAAACCGAGAAGGAAATTGCCAACACATGTCCAGTTACGAAATGGAATAGTCTCTTTTTACAAAAAAGGAAGTTTTAAGAGGAATACGCAGCATTTAAAAAATACTCAGTGAAGTTTCATTTATTCTTACCCCTCTTCTATTCCATCCTAAATTTAATAAATTATAATTTATAAGTTACTTTAATTACAGATTGATGTTAACAGCCATAATTTAAAGGACTTCAGTAGTTACTGTAGCGATTAAGGCAGGGACTCCATCCATGAGGCAACAAGCGAGATAACCTTTGTTGAGAGGATGCAAACCTTATATAGTGTTTCTGTATCCAGTCAGCAGCTACACCAGTGAATTTCCACCTGTGAGAAACCTGCAGTTAGAGCAATAGAGTGCAACCCACTATTTACCACAGACGTGCCCCTTATCTTCATGTTCTGTCCAATGCATTCTTTTCTTACTAACTCATGGGTCTTCGTAAAGATTCCAAGGTCTCACAAGCTAGCAAGCATGAGAACACTGGCCGCTTGCTCTGCGCTTGCTGCTAATATCACAGGTGTGCCAAGGCATCGGCCACTTGTCCCAGCATACACACCACAGTGAATTCTTTCATGCCCGAAAGTTACTTATTTCATTTCATTGCACAAGGTGTGCATTCTCTTCCTGTTCTCACTGCAACATCCTTTCTTGAGGGCCACAGGATGTCTAAAAGGAAAAGGGGCTTCTGCTGCATGTTAGAAGGCTCTTTCAGTCATCATACAGGACTTTCTAAAATGTCTTCCCATGAACAAATAGCTAACTTGATAATAGCCAAATATCAATCAACTTTTTAATCATTTTTCTTTGATTAAAAAAGGTTATTTGTTGTTTCTATAAAAAATTAGTTGGAAATACAGACATGATTTGTCTCTACATGAGGGATCACTGTTCCCTTTTACCCTCCTTTTGGCTAATCTCTCTGAGGAGACTGCCTTAGGTGTGACTATAAAACACACTGTAAATTAAACCATCACAAAACATTCGTGGACATTGGAAATTGTTTATCTGAAAACTGTATTGCAGTGTTTGAACAGACCTTGGCACAGGCTAAAAATATGCCAGCTAGCACTTTCCTCAAAAATTCTTGGGCACAGTTGGGGAGTCAGTGTGAGTCAGGAACCATTCCCAATGGGCAGTAGATGCATGTGACTATCCTGTTTTGAAGAATGAAAAGGCACCATAATATATGCACGGAACATTACGTGGCTACCAGCCTCAATGCCAGAGAACAGTCCCAGGCGTGTTTAAGCTCTTAGTTCTCTTAGTTTATAGGTAGCCATTGATTCTTTTGGCTGAGATGGTTAACACTTCAATATCTGCAGAATGGAAAAGTTCTGCTTTCTTTCAAAGCAGCAGCTTATAAATTCAAAGCCCAAGGAGCTTTTTTAAACATACGTGATTTAGATCATCATATCTCCATCTCAAATCTTCTTTTTACTGGGAAGTTTGTTAAGAACAGAGTGAGAAGGCATTTTAAGCGTGATATGATGTGCTCAGATTTCTGTAATCCAGAAAAGTGTGTATTTAGTCTTGTGCTGAATAAAACTCTAAGGCCAATTTTAAACTTCTGTCCTTGCCAGAAGATGAATGTCCACATTGACTTGCTGGCCCATGAAGCTGCATTGATTTACCTTTATACCTTGAAAAGTGAAAGAAGTAGTAATCGCTGGAATGCTTTTATCTCTCAAAATAACCTATAGTGGCACTCATAGGTCTTCGAAGAAATTGCACAGGATTTCTCATGTAACCAATGTGCAGTTCTATAGCTCTCTTATAAAATACGACAGTAAGTTGTTTTCCCAGTGCCTATCCAAAATGACATTTGAGAGAACAGGGTTACATTAGGATCAAATAAAACAGAAAAAAAAGAAAAAAATAAGGAAGTAAAGTTAAGAAAATGAATTTGTGCAATGTTAAGGAACTTAGAGCAGGAAGGGTACCTGCTTTGTTTCACCAATGGTGAATCCACAGAAAAGAGACAAAAGAGCATCTTTAGTCAGATTCGGATTTCTTTCAGTGACAATATAGAATCTTTTATCTTCCCTACAAAAACAACTGTTACTAGGTCTGTTCTTACGGCCCTTATAGAACAGTAGTGAGACAGTCTCCTTGTCCAGCAGACTCATCTATCACTGATCTCTTTTTCTGTTTTATAGCTAAATGGCATGTTTTACATTATCTACGTTTTAGCTTTTTTTTTTCAGAATCCCTGCTGCCTTGCATAATAAGAACTGACAATAACATTAAAGTGAGGGTACTAGAACTTTGTCTTCCATAATTTTTTCTCCACAGAGAACTGTTTTTCACAAGTCAACATTTTAAAAGACGCATCTGCCATAGAATTCATACCGTGTCTTCATACAAGCTGAAGTAGTCTTAATGTAGTAGAAGCAGTGCAAGCTTGTGACCAGGAAAAAAGTGAAACAGTATTTTTTAATTTCATATTAAATTCCTTGTGGTAAATTATGCCAAAGAATTAGAAGAAGGGGAAAAAAATTACCTCCATCTGGCTTACCAGAAAAAAAATGAAAATCAGAGGTCACCATCAAGTTTTAAGCTTAGAGAACGTAACTGCACAAATATTTTACTCCCCACTTTACAGGCATCCTTGGCTTTTTATTTTATCTGTGTCACTGAAGGCCTCTTCTGATACTTAGCTTGCTTGCTTCTCAAAGTGAAGTGAATGTTCCCCAGTGAATTAATTGTATGGTGCCATTATTTGCTCCTGTGAACTAAAGTCACTGCAAAGAACATAACTTTATATTATTTGTCATGCAGCATTATTACATTTGTTGTACTCCAAGCTTAATACCAGATTCTAAATAATCTGAATACTTAAATTTAGGATGATAGATAATGATTACATTACTATATTACACTCAGATAATGACCTCCCAAAACTTTATGGGGAAGTTCTGTCCAGTTATTGAAAAGATACAAAAATCATACAATAATGTTATTTTTTATTTTACTGACACACCACATTTATTTTTAAAAACTGCTTAGAAATATATACTATCTATAATTTACTAAGAGGTAAAATATAACCATGTTTGTGGATCACATTGATAACTTAAAATGACAACTACCTGCTGTATGTTATACCAACACTTGAAGAGACAAAAATGGAAAAGCACAATACACTTTTCATTCATTCTATAGGAAAAAATCAAATGACAACAAGTGACCCCCTAAGAAAACACTGCTGCCAGGTGTATTTTCACTGTAATATTACATGCTGTCCATAATTTATGAAGCCGAGTAACGTGTAGCTGTCAGGGAAGTTAGCATCAGTATGAAGACTGCAAAGAAGTCTCTTCATTATTTTCAACAGAGCGTACACACACACATTGTGATTTCATATGGGCTTAGCTCAGGGTGCAGCTGTAAAAAGCAGCAAGAGAAGTACCTATGCTTTGCTGTGCATTTTGTGAAAATTGATTGAAAAATACAGAATCACAGAATCACAGAATCACCGGGTTGGAAGAGACCCACTGGATCATCGAGTCCAACCACTCCCACAAAACACTAAACCATGTCCCTCAGGATCCCGTCCACCCGTAACTTAAACNAAAATACATTTGTTAAACTACTACCTGCATGAAGATTTCTAATTCATGCTTTTTATGGTTGCATTTAAATACTCCTTGAAGAACAAGAAACGAGTCACAATAACTGCCTGTGCAAATAGCTTAGAGTTATGGGAGCCGAATCATTTGTGTAGGGCAAAAGGCACATTCTCCTTTGACATCAAAGGGAGTAGGATTAGGTTCCACAGCTTGACCCTGAAACTCGCAGTTAATTTTCAGGAGTATATAGGTGTGGATTTATCTGTAGAATTCAGGGAATTTTGCCTTCCTCTGCATTGCCACCAGCTTTGTTCAGTGCAGTGTGCCTCCCTCCTCGCTGTGCCACAACCATCGCTGTGTGACGGCAGAGGGGAGCTCCTCCCATACCGTAAAGGACTATCCCCACCCCATGACTCAGGCCCGGAACAGAAACATGGTTTAAAGGATCTTCATATGTTTTCAGCCAATATTCTGAAATTCTCGATTTACCCCGATTTCTGGCCATTTCAGGCATAATGAGATGAACCCCATGCCTCCGTTCTGCAATAAATCACTATCAGTGGACCTTTGAAGAGGAGTAAAAGGAACCCTTTGCCTGAATGTTGCTGAAGAATTTGACCTTTCCTTTTAAAAACTGAATTACAGTGGTATCTATGGAATAAAAAATACTTTACTCCCCTTAAGAAAAAGAAAATCCTGATTTGTTTACGTATGTTACGCCACCACCTTCTAAAACAACTAATCACTTAAATTAATTGTTTTCTTGTGTGGGTAATAATATCATAGTACTTGGGTGTAACAGCCATTGCTACAAATTCTTTTAGTTGAATGGGATTGTAGAAGCCTAAAATGATCCAATGGTAATATCCCTGGAAAATAATGACTAAAACAGTAAAAAACACCCAAGCTGATATTTAAAGTTTATCTACACATTAAGTCACCAAGGAAGGAAAAAAAAAAGTTGTAAATTACTGAAATCGCTGAAATACTCCATTGCCATGAATTGGTAACAGTCAGTTAGAAGTAGACTGATGTGGCGTGCCTGGGCCAACTTTGTAATTTTAGAATTACATTTTCCTGTGCATACGTTGGCATGTATGTCCACATACACGTGGGTATGTGAACTCCAAACAGGTAGTAGTCCCTCAAGTTTATTACCAAGAGAAATATTTTCCCTCCTTGAATTACAGAGTTGCACTGTATTAAGCACAAAGACTTATGAACACGCTTAATTTACTACACCAATTATTTCCCTTTATTTCGAATGGGTAACTTGAAGTTGTAAATGCATAAATAGTTACAGGCTTGGGGTGTTTTATATTAACTTTGAGCAAAGGTACATAATATAATTTTTCAGGGCCCGGTTTAATCTGTCTCCATTAAACTTGGATGAGTGAGTACCCCATTAGGTATCAGTAGTTCCAGTACTGAGTTACCGTGTTCTCCAGTGCCATCTTCAGATTTGTACTTTCGAACAAAACCACATGCAGTTGTAGAATGAACTTTGATTCATCCAACATTAGGAACTGAATAGTTGTTTAGGGTTGACGGAGGCGTTTTAAGAGCATAGTTCAGGAAATCTGAAAGCTTGGAAAGGTGCAAGTGCCTTGGTGTTAAGAGTTATCATCCCTTTGTGCAAATAATATCCATCCGGAGCAGAACGGGTGTGTTTCTGTGCCTCGGGGTCTTTACAGCCGCGTCCAACAAAACTGTACGGCTGAATCCTGGAGGCTGTCGACAGACAGGCGAGCTTCCTTTAGAAATGCCGGGATTTTTGTCCAAGTACTGAGGAGTGAAACCACACAAGTGAGTACGAAAAGGCGTAGTTAACTCATCGGATGGATATGCTGCCTCACAGTCATCCCGCGCCGTGGTTATTCACAGTGCTACCTACGCAGATAAACACCACAAAATCTTTCAGAGTCAGACGCTCTCCGAACGGCCCTTCACAACCCGCAGTCGGGCCGTCTCCAGAAGCTCTGGTAGCGGCGCGGAGCATTAGGCTCCAGCGAAGGTCCCTGCGCCCGAACGGCCGCGTTTCCCCCCGTTCTCGTCCCCCAAAAATAGGTGGTTTTTAAACGCCGCTCCGGCGCGGTGCGTCCACCTGGAAATCGCTCTCCCCGGCGGTGCTGCAGTTCCTGCGCCGCGGCCTCGCTCCTCCCGCGGGGGCGTCCGGCCCCGCTCGCCCTGGGGCGCCCTCCGGGGTGCGCCCCGCGCCGCCGTCCGCGCGGAGGGTCGTAAATAAAGCCCCAAGGCGCGGGGGGTTCTGCTGCGATCTCCCGGCCCGGCCCGCGCGCCGCCAGGGGAGCACGAGCGGGGGGCGGGGAGCCGCTCCGGCGGCGCTGGGAGAGGCCGCTGGTGTTTGGCGCCGGCGGAGGGAGTCGTTCCCGCAGCTGCACTTCCGGTCGGCATTTTGTNCGGCGCCCCCCGCGCCGCCGAACCGGTTCGGCGCGGCCCGGCCCGCGCGGATGTCGTGAAGCGGGCTCGGGGGGGGGAAGGGACTCGCGTCGGCCGCTCACCCCCGGCTCTACATGTTCGCTGCACTGAGGAGGAGACGGAAGAGGAGCCAGCCCCGCTCTCGGCCCGGATTATTGTTGTTATATTATCTCCCCTCCTCCTCCTGCTCCGCGGCGGCGGCGGCGGCCCAGCGGCGGCGGCTCCTCTGAGGAGGGAGGGGGGCGGATTTCTCTTCCCCCTTTCTTGGATTCTCGTTGGATTCGGACGCCGATTTGCTCAGGTAATCCCCCCCGCCCCGCTCGTCTCCCCTTCTCCTCCCTGCCCTCTCCGGCGGCGGGCCCGGCCTCCCGGGCCGCGGGGCCCGGGAGCGGAGGGGATTAGCTGTTATCCGGGGTACGGGGCGGTCGGCCGCGGCCGGAGGTGTTTATTTTCGCCGCCCCGCTTAGCGCTCGGCCGGGTTCGGCGGAGCGGGCTGGTTTCTCCCGGGCTGCTGGGAGGCCCAGGCCCGGTGGAGAGCGCAGGCCCGCCGGCCAGCGCCTTCACTCCAGCTCGGGGATTAGAAAGGCGAAGCGGCTCCTCGGTGACAGGCCTCAACCCGGAGAGGAGCAGGAGGAGGAAACAATACAATTAGCCGCAAATGTGCGCTGATCCTTTGCCGTATTTATAACTTCGCCGGGGCGAGGAAGGAGGGTCCCAGTGCAGACAGCCCGCTGAAGTGGGGAAAGAGTAAGTGGAGAAATAGGGGAAGAGGGAAACAATGTAAATACCCAGGAAGAAAAATATTGGATCTCTCTGCTGTTACCTTCTCCTCTTAACCAGCTGTCTTCTGAACGTTCAAAAGTTAGAACGCATATGGATTTAAAGCACGCAGAGATTTGATCTCGAAATAATATAGCGATTAGTGTATTTATAGCATAAAACAAGCGCTTGTGGGGTGGTCGACACAACACAGACACCTGCAGACCCAGGAAATGCAGATAGGCAAGCATATTGTATCAGGTACCTTGCACAATCTCGGTGTCTGTGTGCTGTGTACGGCACAGGAATATTCATGACGTTCAGAAGAAATACAATTCTATGCTTCTAGCAAACAGAAAATGAGAGGGGGGGTTGTGTATAAATTGCAGCATTGATGATGTTTAAGAGACCAAGGTGAACATGAGACCTCATCAGAAGTATTTGAGAATCGAACGTAAATTTAATTAATGGAAAGTGAAGAATACTTAAAAGGTGTTATCCTGAACACCTGAGATCCTGAAGTTGTTATTGGCTGTTTGTGGCCATGGTGTTTGAATATGTAATTAGGTGTCATTTTAACAGGTCGAATGTGTTTTGTAAATGACTGTTGATTTCAAGTATCAGGTCTTTATAAATAAATGGTGAATTTACAGTAGAGCGAATCCCAGACTTCTGTGTGTTAAGAGTTGTTTAGAGTCGAGAGTGTTACTAAAAATTGAGGTAGATTTAAAACAGTCACCGTGTAGACTAATAAAAATAATCCTATAGAAATTGCCTAATTGAGGGAGATTTTAGGATACCAAGTTTCATTTTTCATACAGAAAGGAAACTTGTACATGGCAAACGAGTATCAACATTACATAATTTGTTTGGGTTTTTAGTGGGATTTTTGTTCAGGCAGATATGTTGTAATACTAAGTGGTTAATGTATCTAATAGAGTAACTTGCTGATGCTGTGTTTAGAGTCTCATAATAAAACTGTGCTATCCTGCCTCCGAGTGCCCTGATACATGTTTAAAAGGGTGAAGTTAATATAGCTGTCACGTAGAAGGCGTGTTTTTAATGCTGTAAATCCGTGTAGTAGTCAGTAGCGTGTCCGTGATTTGTATTGGTCAGGGAGCAGTTTGAATTTTAAAAAGCCTGAAGATCCTGCTGAGCCCCAATCCCGGCCTCCCTCCCTCCCACTAATCTCCCATTCCTGTCTTTGTGCTGCCTGGTCCTGTTAGACACTGTTTGCAACAGGGCCTCAGGCCTACGTGCGTGGAGAGAAACCATTTACACTTCGAAAAAGCAGCTTTTTATTTTTAAACTTTGTGAATTGCAGAGGGAGCCGCTAGTTGTCTCTGGTTGTCCCTGCCTCAGTGTGTGGCAACAGAATTGCTGTTTCCTTCTGTTCCGTAGCATGCATAGAGGCCGAGTGTAACTGTGCTTTACAGGAAAGAAAGGACTGTGCAGGAGTAGTTGTAGCTCTTGGGTAGTTTTCATCATCAGGAAGCGACGCTAGCTGTGGCGTTACTTTCCTCGTCTTGTTTCAAACAGCTCTCCTTTTAACAAAAGTGGGTTTGATAAACTAACACTAGTGAACTTCTCCGACTTATTTTTCATTTAAGAAGTTTTGCTTTAAGCATAGCAGATAGGAGCAGGAAATGAGCTACTGTAGTTATGTAGTTCCTGTCAAGTTTATCTTGCCAGGGTTGTGTTTATGCTGCCTTTTTTTCCTCTTTATTGGAAAGCATACACTTTTCTGGTATGAAAACCAGGCATATTTATAGAGAGAAATTTAAGATGCTGTCTCTGATTTTTGAGTTTGTTCTGCTGAGACACATGTGATTAACTATGAATTAGTTGCTTTACCATTTTATGTAGTTGTAAATTTCTTTATATCAGGAAAATATATATTTAGCATACAGAAATATTTAATGTGGAAATGACCATAAGTTGAGTTATTTTTGGTTTAAGTTGTATTTTTTAACATATTTACATGAGTGTGTGAGGTAGGATTATGTCACTTTTATGCTTCTTTTTCCCTATCCCCGTGAGTTTATATTGGCCCAGTATTTATCACAACAGCTAGCAGCTTAAGGAGGATATAGATAATTTATTCATGTTATAGAAATACAAATTAATTTTTCGCAAAATATTAGTTGTAACAATTCTTTTAACTGAAAAAGGAGAATACTATCTCCTTGTTACCTTTTATTTTGCACTCTTGACTACTTTTTAATTTCCTTCCTGTGTACAGGGTTGTTTGGTTTTTTGTTTGTTTTTGTTTTGTTTTTTGGGGTTTTTTTCCCTTCGAACTGCTTAAACATTTTACCTGAAGTTATTCCGACAAAAAAAAGCCTTCCCTGAAGGCTTTTTGCTGTCTTTTAAGTCTACTCTTATACTTTTTAAAAATAAAGACATAGAAAGAGGCATACCAGGAATATTAATTATTTTTTTCACATTTGAAATGTGTGAATTTTTGTTTAGGAGAAATGGAACAGGATCAGAGAAGCAAAACTATATCACTAAGCCCCTTTTCAGATCCCTGCTGTACCTAAGAATATTTGTGAGTACAGCCCCATTGCGTGTTTGAGACTTCATGCACATTAATCACGTGGTTTGGGTTGGAAGGGGTGGTAAAGATCCAGTTCCAGCCCCCCTCCCATGGGCAGGGACACCTCCCACTAGGAAGGTGTTCATATGACTCTCCTTGTAGAATAAAGGCAATAGGTAGTAACTTCCTTGGGATAAAAGCATGGGGGTTTGTTTTATTTGTATGATGCTTAAGGTAGCACAGCCTTAATTTTAAATGTTTGTTGTTTGTGTATATTGTAGAAGAATATACACTATATTTTGAAGGAGACAAGATGAAAAAACTGTTAAAGTGTGAATTGATTCGAGAGAGGGAGTGTTATAACAAGTTTCCTGTTGCAATTTTCTATGTGTGCAGTGGGAAATGTATTATTTTTGTATGTGTATTATACTACAAAGTGTTAAAGTCATAATATTGAATTTATGTTAACATTTACTTCGTAAGTATTGCACGAGAAATCTAAAGTTAGTGGATAATTGCTGTAACTAGAATGAAAAAGTATACTTCTATTCTGAATAGCTGCACCTAAGAAATAAATTAAGTCTTCAAATTCAGACATCTATGCCTTCTAGAAACCATTCTAGGGGATTATATAATATTAATGAATGTGTGGACACTTTGGCAATAATTATTGGCAAACTTAATTTGAAAAAAATATGAGTAGCAACAGCTTTAGAGTCTGATGCCTGATAGGTATCAGGTGGATCATAAAGTATTGGATTATCAGGAGAGGCCCTGGGGGTGGGGAGATCATGCTTTAGGTGTGTTGGGGGGTGGAGCTCAGGCCCCCAGTGTGTGGGGTTGCAGGCCCCCCCAGGGTGTCACAAAGTACATCACAAGAAATATTTGACATATTGACATGGCCATTTCAGTACAGTACTGCTTACTTCCAATCTTACTTTTCATATGCTTTTGTTAGAAGTAATACAGATTAGGTTAGCTTCTAATTTTGAATCATCAGTGGTAATGAACACTGGGTTGCACAGAAATACAAGGGTATTGGTGGTACCTGTGCATTATTGATGATAAGCCTGTATGATAATGATCCTTCTTCTATAATCACAAAATGAAGTCCTTCTGAAATGGCAACTGTTAAGGGACTGTATTTTAAAAACCTTTAATATAATTAATCTATAGTTGTGGTTTTATTTTTGTAGTGTTACAAGCATACTTATTAGTAGCTGATGCTGACCCTCAAAGTATGTGTGGGAGAAGTGCTTTATATTGACATCTGCTGTACCCTAGGAGTGAGGAAATTGTGTTTGAGGAGCTTGTGCAGGATTTGTGATTTGTGTCTCGCTTCCTGTCCCTACTGTTCACTGTGGAAAATGTCCCTAGAGAAAGGAAGGGCAAGAAGGATTTTAGCAAAACTCTTTGTAGAAACTAGAAAGAGCCCCAGTGAAATTGAATGCATTTGTTCCTGGACTTGAAGGAAAGTATTTGGTTTACACAACTAACTTTAAAAAAACGTAAACATTGAAGACCATTTTTCATGTTAAATTCAGAAAAATAAAAATCTAAAAAAGTTTGGTTTATGGCTTTTAGAATTTGTATCAGTTGGTTCTAAGTGGTTTTCCAAACAGATATAAAAATTCTTCATGGCTAGATGTTTTAATTTTTCAGATTAGTGCTGTGGTTAGATTTAAAGCACTTTTTTTCTTTTTAAGGAGTGTGTTTACGTAGATACATAATGCATTTTAGAGGAGTGCTGTTAAAATATCCTAAGCTGTAAAGTAAGGTTACAGATAAGGAAATGGCAAACTAAGATTACAGAAACAAGAATAATCCAACCCCCTTCTTCATATGCTGGGCCTTTAACTATGTTATTGTGTTCCTCCTTGCTCACATAGCCACAGTTCAGTGCCTCATACAGTGCCTGGGAAATGACAGCTGACTGCTGCTCTGTTATAACCTCCTATATGTGTTTGTTTTTCTTTGTCATTTGTTCTGCAGCCCACTGCCTTATTACCTGTTGTATACCTCCAAATCTTTAATGAACACTAATGTTTTCATTTGTTGGGATGAAGTTGTAGGAGCTATTTCAAAATAAATATCTGTGCTTCACAAACATTACAGAACTGGGTTCTTTTGCACATTAATAAAGTATTATTTCCATTTTATAGATGGAAGACTGAAACTGAATCCAAATAATGAGTTTTAAAACTGCTCCTTTTCTAATTTGACATGTTACAGTCTTCAGACTTTCAGAATTATTTTACAGCATTTAATAAGTTTGTAACATTGCTTTCCTTGACTTTATTTGGCATTGTGAGTGCACTGCATTTCAGCATATGAGGCTCACTGTTTCTCGTGCAGAATCCCTAGGAAGTATAGGATAGGGTTTTGCTGATAGCTCTAAACTTCATATAAAGCTTTAACTGTTGATCATACTAACAGCTGGATAAGAATACATTTTTCTGCCCTGAAAAATTAAAAAGAATCACCCTCCATGTTGTGAGAAAACCAAAATCTATTAATCAGGAAGAGCAGAGACAACGAGATAATGACCCAGATCCCACAAGTAACTAAATGGCTTTCCTTCAGTATTGGGCACTGGGATTCAAAATGTTACTGTTAACTTCCAGCAGGAACTAGCAACCCTGGAGGTTTATCCTAAGTACTGGTTGTGGGTTGTTCAGGGTGAAACTCCGCCTCTTAAACTGGTAATTGTTGCACTTGATGTAAACTGCTACACAGAAGGCTTTGAAGCCTGGTGGTCACAGGGCTTCATTATGATACCAAGTCTGTGATCCAGCTCCTCTGTGGCTCTTGGAAAAGCAAGACTGTTCTGAGGTGTAGTAAGTGAATTCCCAGGAAGAACTTGGCTTTTGGGATGCAGGAAGTGCAGGTGCAAATACCTAATCTGTATCTAGCAGAGTAGTTCTTGAGCTTTTTTTCTCCCCTTATAGCTTTTGATGTCATATGATCTAGGCTTGGCCCAGAGATTCAGAGTATATTAAGAAACAGGTAGAATAAGTAGTGCTCTTTTTTTTCCTTTTTCCTTTTTCTTTGCTTTCATTGTGATGGAAGTTTTCTGTGAAATAAGTTTTTGAGGTTTGGGGTTTTTTTTTAAGTTGGGTTTTTTTTCTTTTAAAGAAGTGTTGATTTTTATAAATGGCAGTTTCCAGAAAAAGATCACTTGGATGGGAAACTGGTTTTAATTGGTTGGATTTATTACATATTTTTTATCCAGATTCCTTAGTAAAAAAGGGTAATGTCTCACAGAAGGTACCTGCTTTTATTTCGCATTTCTTATTTGTTTCAATGCATATATGTTGTGTGGCGTGTATGAGACTGAGATCCCATGAATAATATAAACCAGTGCATGATGATTTACTGAATGACTATCACAGTGCACAAGAGACTATAGGGACTATACTGTAGATGCAAGCAACCATAATCCTAACATTTCTTAATACTTAAGTGCTTAGATTTATAGTAATAAACTTTTTGTTTGTTTGTTTTTTGTTTTAAATGTAGTGTAATTTCACAGAATCAGTATGTTGGAAAAGACCCACAGGATCATTGGGTCCAACCATTCCTATGAATCACTAAACCATGCCCCTCAGCACCTCATCCACCCATCTTTTAAACACCTCCCGGAATGGTGATTTAACCAATTCCCTGGGCAGCCTGTTCCAGTGACCCTTTCCATCAATTTTTTTTCCAACCTGAACCTCCCCTGGCAGAGCTTGAGGCCATTCTCTCTCGTCTTGTCACCTGTCACTTAGGAGAAGAGGCCAGCACCCTCCTCTCTACAATCTCCTTTTAGGTAGTTATAGAGAGCAGTAAGGTCTCCCCTCAGCCTCCTCTTCTCCAGGCTAAACAAACCCAGACTCCCTCAGCCGCTCCTCATAAGGCCTGTTTTCCAGCCCCTTCACCAGCTTCGTTGCTCTTCTCTGGACTCTAGAGCCTCAGCATTCTTCTTGTGGTGAGGAGCCCAGAACTGAACACAGGATTTGCAGTGCAGTCTCACCAGTGCGGAGTACAGAGGGAGAATAACCTCCCTGGACCTACTGGTCACGCTGTTTCTGATACAAGTCAAGATGCAATTTATTAAGCTCCTTGACTGTAAACGTGTCCGTAGTACTATAGTCTCTAGCTCACATCTGTGAGCTAAATATCTCACCACTGTGTTGGCCAAGTACTCAGAGGATGTTGTTACATATACTTTATCCCTGAAATTTTGTTTTCAAGTCTTAGGTGTTTATAGAGACTGTTTTACTTTCACGTTACTTTCCATTCAGGTATGTTTCATACTCTTTTTTCTTCAGATATGCTTCGGGTGACTGCCCTTTGTTGACTCACTTTTTTAATAAAGCTTAAAGCTGAAATAGTTTGATGGCTCCTAAGAGTCATGTTAGATTTAAAAATTGTTTGAAAGTTATTTATTCAAGTAAATAGAACACCTTAATTCTTTGAGAAAGAAATTTAAAATTTGAGAGGGAGGTGACTTTCTGCATTAGGGGTATGCATTTTGTTGCCATTTGAAAACTACCCCAAAATTAGGAAGTTAAGTGTCTGAAAAATTGACTGACTTCTCTGATTGTATGCATTAATGTTAAAAAAAATTGGGTGCACAGCAGGAGTTCTGTAGTAAGTATAATTCTAGGCAGTGAGATGTATGGAGCATTAGGTTTCTGGTGTGTGTTCCCTACTTATCCACAGTGCTGATTGAAGTTGCAGGTGGGTGGAAGAGTGAACATAAGGAGGAGAGTGGTGAACTGGAACCAGACTTGCACAGGATGGTGACGGAATAGGAGTTTGAAGGGCAGGAATTGGGAGGAGGGTAGGAGCTTGGAGTCCCTAAGGAAGTAATGACTAAACTGTGAGGATGGGATAAAGGAGCAGGTGGGATAGATACAAGTGTCCTTAGTGAAAATACAGGAAGAGCTATGAAACAGCCTTAGTAAGAAGCTGAGAGAGAAGGGTATTCTGGCATTGGGTGTACAGTCAAGGGAAGCAGATCAGGAATGGGAATGGGTGGGAAGTATGTACTGAGAGAGGCCAGATAGGGAAAGAAGAAAGAATTGCCTGAGCTGCCAGAACAGGAATTGGCTGGGCAAAGAAGAGTTATTCCCTCAACAGGAGTTCATTGTTTCTATTGTCTTTTTTTTGTGTGTTTTTGTTTTGTTTTTCTATTATTAAAAGAGGAAATCACAGTAAAAAAAAAAAATTTAAAAGCTCAGAAGTGTGGAGTACTTCTTACAGCAGAGAATTCTGTAGTTCACATTCCTGTGTAGTCTGCATCTTCATGAATGCACTGTGGTAGTCTTTAAGTCTGTAGTCACTTTTCCCTTAAAACAGGGTGCCTATTTCACTGGATGTGGAATGACTGTAGCATCTTAAATGGAGAGGCTTGGAGTTTTTTGAAAAAAAAAAAAAAAAAAAGCCAAACACAACAGGTTATATTAATGTTTTGGATGTTGTTGATTCTACTTTGGGGAAAGGGATAGTCAGATTCTTGAGATTGCTTCCACCTGTCTTTTATGATTAAGTAGTTTGATTTCTCTTTGGTGTTCAATGTGTAGTCCTTTGTCTTAATCACTTCACACCATTAAAGTCTGCCTTAGAGATACAATTCTTGATTTCCTAATGGACTTTTCTGTATTGTAATATTGAAATAGTTCATAAATGCTTTTTAAAAGTTTTTGAGGACAGTATGTAATCATGCAAGCTGGGAACTGAGATTCGAAAGTTGGTCTTTATGACTTCAGAAGTCTTAACTGGAGCAGCTGTAGGACCTGACTTTTAAATTAGCTTGAATTTTTTGTGCATCATAATATGTATGATAATATTATAACTGGTTCTGTTAATTTTGGGTACAAATGTGACTAATCAGTGCTGCTTCAGTTGGGCTTCAGAGCATGCAGGAAAAAAGGAACACAAATACTTACCTTTAGTAATAGAAATAGAATGAGGTTACAAAGAGTGGCATTTTTCTGTTTCTTGCTATCTGATCTTGCTGTCTTTCTCTTTCCCTTCATGCATCTCTTTCGTTTTTATTTGAAGTTGGAGAGTTATGTGTGCAGCAGAACTGGTTGCTGTATGAGTAGCCTGTGATTCATTTACAGACCAGGTCCCTCCTGTAAAATGAATGAATCCTGGGCCATGGTGTGGGAGGGGAGGGGAATGTTAACACAATTATTTAATCCAATAACTGTGTCAGAATTCTTGAGCCAAGGAGCATTTATTTTGAGTTTGCAAATGTGATCTTTCAGCGTGGGGGTGTGGGATTTCCTGGTAGAAATCTAGAAATCTTTGAATTGACACACAGAAAAAATGTTTGAATATTTGCTGATGTAAACTTTTCTGTGTTTTATGTTCTGGTTTAGAGGATTTTTTAAAAAGTCAGGTCTTTAACATTTTTAATGATAGGAATTTTAACATATGGAAATGCATTCAGTATAAAATCTTTTTAAATGTTGCCTTGTAAGCCAGCTGTCACAGTGCAGTAAGTAAAATTTTTAATCTCCGTTTCTGCATCATGAAAAGAAGTTGGGCTTTTTTATTGTGATACTGCTGCTGAACTGGTCAGCCCTCAAGAGTCAATCAAAAGTTTGAGATGTGTGAACATGGGACATGGAACCCACCTCCTGTGGTGCTGACTAAGGGTTCCATATTGGTTAGTCAATAGAAAACATTAGAGAGATTTTTGCCTCCTGAAAGAAACTTTAAATCAATTTATTTGATAATTGTATTCTCTTTTGGGTGTTTTCCCTGTACCAATTATTTTCCTTTGTGCTGTGATGGTAGTACTCCTGCAATGAGACAAGAAAGGAGTACTTGCTACTCCATAGAATCGTAGAGCCAGTTGAAGGCTTTAATGGGTGATGACAAATGCATGTTTGAACCTCCTGCTACTGGGGAGGATTTTAGAATCTGTGTGATAACCTGAGCAAATACTCTTCCTGTGTCTGGCCAAGATTTTGAGGGAAGGCTTGGAGGTGGTGGCAGGCACACAGTGTGAAGTGTAATCAGTTTTGTGTGTTAGGCATGTTCAGAGTGTGCGTATGACTGGACTTACCCTATTCTGAAGATCTTGCAGAAGCTTAGGCATAAAATAGGCATCAAGATGCTTAGTTCTGCAAAAATATTGGCAATTCTGATATACACTTAGGCAAAGCTGTAGGTGAAGTTTCCTTGTGATAATGTTGGTGACTAATGGCTTAGAGAGTTGTAAGAACACACTGTACACTCTAGGGTCACTATTATGAAGGATTGTTTAGAGTTATAGTTCTGCATATTTACTCACTGGAGTAATTCCCTCTGGTTCTGTCTAGCATGATGTAAAGTTTAGTCATGTTATTTGCAGAAATAAATCATTTATTTTTACTGTGGAAAACATCATTAAAATGTTCAAGGAATTGCAATAAAAATGGTATGGTTTAAAAGCTGTTTTGTCTGTAATTCCTTAAATATCATTACACGAACAAGCTATCATAATACTGGAAGGTAAACATTCTCAGTTTTCACATTACACCTTAATCTTAGCCTGCGACCTGGAGAAAGAATACTTACTTACTTTAGTGCCATGTTAAATGAGTAAATTGAATCAGTAAACTTCAGAATAGTAATTCTCTATCTTTCTGTAAATGTTTGTGTTTATTCGTGACAAATCCTATTTCTAGGCTCAAAGTAGACATATGATGTCATGGGATTAAGCAAATTCCTAATCGCACCTTGATAAATAATTAGCCAATTAAGTCTTATAAAAAGCTCTGTAGATGAACTTCAGAGGATTCAACATAACTTGTTAAGTCCTGGTAATTTGAAGTTGTTGCATGCTCAGCTGCGGTATATAATTGTGTGTATGTAGTCAGTGGCAGCTGCACACAATTTAATTTACCCATGTTTCATTGCTGGCTGAGAAAGGTTGAATTCGTTTGCATTTTTTCCATGGGTTTAGTGTATCTGCACAATTATTGAAAGTCAGCTGATGCACAATAAGTTGGGAGTCTAGGCTAATAAACTTGCCCAAATGTGGCTGATACTCCACATAACACTGTGTGAATTCTGGGAGAGAATAGAATTGGTTTTAAACAAAACTGTTGAGGTCTTCTGCCTGCACCTAATTACTGATACTAATTTTAGTGAGTGTTTTAGAAGACTGTTTTAGAGTGTAAATGGATTAAATATCTTGTAAAATTCACTGATTCTGTCTCTTTATGACTACCTGAGGGGAGGTTGTAGAGAGGAGGGTAATGGCCTCTTCTCCCAAGTGACAGGGGACAGGACAGGAGGGAATGGCCTCAGGCTCCACCAGGGGGGATTTAGGCTGGACATTAGGAAAAAAGTTTTCACAGAAAGGGTCACTGGGCAGTGGCAGGGGCTGCCCAGGGAGGTGGTTGATTCACCTTCCCTGGAGGTGTTTAAGGCACCAGTGGACGAGGTGCTGAGGGACATGGTTTAGTGTTTGATAGGAATGGTTGGACTTGATGGTCCAGTGGGTCTCTTCCAACCTGGTTGTTCTGTGATTCTCTGATTCTGTATAGTAGAGCTTGCTATTGATATATACAGGTAACTGTTTTAAAGAAAACCAGAGACACTTTATCAGTTTTATACTGAAGCTGCTTATATGCTTATGTTATTTTGTAATGAGAAACAATAATTAGAAAGTAGCCATACTTCAGTTTTAAAGATGAGCCTGTAGAAATTGCATCAGTTACCAAAGACTTTGCGTTTGCTGTACAGAACTTAGAGTTTTTATTAGTAAAATTGCATTCACCTTGCTAAAAAGAATTCAGTTTATTTTAATGTGCATGATTATGATAAATATGTTTTAAATCAAGTAACATGTAGGTTCATTGATGGGCTTGTGTGTCAAATAATGCTGACGATTATGCTTGTGCAAAAGGATTGCTTTCAGTGGATTTAGACAGGTATAATTACTTGAAATTTATAGATATCAATATATTTACTACCTGAAATAAGTTAGAATTTCAGCTGACTTCCAATAGCTTAGTCCCTAAATGTTAAGGTGTAAGATACTTATTAATTGAACTCAAAGATTATATTAGTTAATAGTCTTGGCACACACAAGACTAATGAAGAAGCATTTTTTGTTTTCTTTAAGTAATACATAATCTTTTTGTAGATTTGATTTACCCTGTTAAGACCCTTAATATCCTTAGTGATTCTGCCATAGTAACTTAGTATTGTTCTGTAGTTACGTTGGGGCTTGTCATATTCATTGTTAAGCATTTTATGAATCTGTAAATTAAAGATGTTTGTATTTGGGTAGCATGGGGTGGGGGTGACCTGGAGTGCTTATTGCTTATAAGCTGTGGTAGGCTCCCACTTGTGGTTTCTTTGTAAAAACTTCCTGACTCTGAACATAGTAAGCTACACAAGTGTTCAATTTATTAAACTAACATACTCATCAGTGGTATGCTAGTTTGTGTTGATTAGCTTCATGTAACTTGAAAGATTTTTTTTTTTTTATAATCACCTGTGTAAAAGGCTTATGTATATGATTGGGTAATAATTCAGGTATTTGCCCACCAAAAAGGACAGAGGTGCGTTTAAAAATTTTCCTTAAAGTCTCTCAGAAATAAGAAATACCTACTTGACAGCCACTGTCTTAGAAGACCTAGAAGAGGATGTTTGCTGTGAATAAATATTAGGAATAATTAGTAGTGGGGGGAGCTCAAGTTCCTTGTACCATGAACCTAGAAAACACAAATGTAAATGAGTATTGGATTATGTGAGACAACAGTTTAGTACTCACAGAACACTACTGTCAGAATAGGCTTGAGTCTCAGACTTAAATATTATCATGTGTGCCAAAGCTTGCAGACAATGTAAAACACGTGGCCTGGGAAGGCCACTTGTGGTTCTGCGAGCTCTAATTTATGGTCTCCTATGGCAAGTTTTAAAGCGAAAAAAAGCATTTTGAATTGAGATGTTGATATATGCAGTAAAGGAATGGGTATGTTTAGCTTGTATGCTTGGACACAGTGAGGACTCAAATGAGGTCGCGTGCCACTGTTGCTTTGGTTATGAGGCATGCTCTGAAAAAGGAAAGAGAGAAGGGAAGAGAGAGAGATAAAGGTATCTGCTGGCATGGCACTGGGGCATCCCTTCAGTCTAATGCTCAGTTTGGTGGAAGAGCTTTCTCCGTACCTCACTTTTGCTTCATCCCTTTATGTGCTCAGATTCGTGCCTTGCTAATAGGCTCATTTCACTAACTCTGCCCCTTTTTTTCCCACCAAAACTTGCACCTGTTCAGGCAGGTTCAGCTTCTGGCAGTTGTTTTATCTTGTAGCTGTATCCATTATCAGAGTGGATCCTGCAGACTGTCCTGTATACTATAGATGTGTCCTTGGATCGTATCCTGCCAAGTTCTTGTTTTGTGAATGTAAGTCGTGTGTTGCCAAAGGAACAGATCTTTTCCTTGTTGATGCTGCTTTGTTGCTGTCGTCTCAGCTCTATGTATTATCACAGAAGTTGGTGCTAAGTTGGTGTTCTGGTTTGAGCTGAAGTAGAATCAGTTTTCTAACTTCAGCTAAGCCTCGTCTATGTAACTTCATTTTCTGAAAGGTAACTGCATGGTTTTCAGTCAGTGTTTGTCTCTAACAATGGTAACATTGGTATGCAGAAAGGTCACTGCTTGTACTTATTTGTGTAGTAACCAAGGCCAATCTCAGGCTGCTGGAGCTTGTAAGTGAAAGGGCCAAAAAGGGCTTGCACCTGCAGGGAGGAGTGGACAGGGCAGGTGACCCCAGAGTGACCAACAGAGTATTCCATCCCATATACATCACACTGAGTATAAAAGTGAGGGATCACAAAGGTCTAATTCTCTTCTTTAATGGCTGACATCCAGTGAGGACCTTGTCTGTGCTTGCCCTGATCCCAGATCCACATGAATCCAGTTCCTGAGTCAGGTTTGGCCCCTGTTCCTTATGGCTTCTCTGCAGCACCTGTGGTGATGTAGTTGCTGAGGGGGGAGCAATATATTTGTATATATCTTGTATCATTTTCTTATTAATAGTAGTTTATTACTGTTGTTTGTTATGACTCTTTCTGTCATTTCCCTTTCCCTGGGAGAGGAGCAAACACTAACTGCTCGTGTTTGCAGTAAAGCTGGGTGGGGGCTAAACTGTGATATCTGGTGATGTTGCTACTGGAAAATAGGACAGAACTTCTGTAGTTTGACAGCCTGGATGAACAGCCAGCAAAGGACAATCTCCCTATCTGTATAGGTTCTTCAGCATCCCTTGTAAGAAGGAAAGACTGAGAACTTGTTGCTACTTGTGTGTACATGTCAGTCTTGATGCCAGTTTAAGGTGGTTGAGACCTGATGCATTTCAGCTGCTTCTGGTTTCAGTTCAAATGGTATGTGAATGAAACTAGAAGGGTACCATGCTTCATTTTTAATGGGTAGCCTCTGGGTCTCCTCTGTGCTAAAGTAATTTCCAGTTGGAAAGAAAACAAATAGATTCTATTCCTTCTACAACAGCAAAGCCGCAGAAAACTGAAAACCTACAGAATGGGCCTGTGACTTGTGAAATAACGTAGAAAGATTAAGCTGCCTCTCTAAAAGGTGGGTGTTACCACCTGCATCTCAGGAAATATTGCAAAGGTGAGCTTTAGTTTTCCCTCACAGGTGCTGCTGTACAAATCTGTATTTATAGCAGTACTGTGGTTTACATCTTGCTCTTTGCATGCTCATTTTAATTCAGCAGTGAATGGTGGTAGGCAAACAGCTATAAGTGCATGTTTCTCATAACAGTATGACCTGGAATACATATCACATTTATTTTAGGATATTTTAAAGCGTTTAGTTTTTAAGTAATGTATGTTGGTTATAATCCAATTTCAGTTGGGTTTTTCTGTTTATTCTCTGTGTGACCCTTCAGATACAACTTACCTGTGTTTTTAAAATCCATCCTCACTATAGAAAAAAGGAACACTTAATTGAAAAATGTTGAACAAGTTATGAAAATAAAGTGCTCCATATGCAGTTGTGAATTTGAAAAACAAGCATGACTGAGTAATCTAGTCTTCAATTAATTTATTAGTTTGATTTATCTGCATGGTTAATTGTGGTATGTATATTTGGGCCACATTTCACTTTTGCCTTAGTGACAGTTAGGACAGTACTGCTGTCTGAATTCTGTGGTAGAAGGTTTTGTAGTAGAGACTCAGAGAAATTGAGAGCTATAATTAGTACTCTCTTCCAAAGTAGTGAGTTTTAGACCCTTTAAGAAAATAAGATGGACACAATTAGAAATTAAGTGCCTGGGGAATAAAGTACATAGAAGGTTATGTGGAACATCTCTGGGTTGTATACAGGCAGGGATAGAAGGGGTCTGTGTTTGTTGTCTTGGTGTGATCCTGTGAGGACTAATCTGACCTTCAAGGAGCAGTTCCTGGGCCTTCTACATATGTCTATAACATAGTTAGCTTGGTGGTTCAGTCAGGAATTTGAAACTGTGTTGCTGGCCTAAAAATATACTTCTTTTTAGCTTTTGCATGTCAATTTAGAATTTAGAGATATAGGGTGGACATGGATTTTTATTTAATTGATAATATGATACCTGTAACTCATAAAGTTTATGAATGGGAAATTGCAATTTTTGCTGTGTCAGTCATTAATCGATGACCAACTTTCTCGTATTGAAGGGTGTGACTCACTTATTTAAATGATGAAAAGAAATTGTAACATACTAATAAACAGAGAACTAGTAGCAGTGCATTTATCCTCTGAAATTTTGTTACTTTGAAGAAGTAACTTTAAGATATTTTTTTCTTTTTTTTTTTTTTTGCTATGTTTTGTATTTGTTAACCTTATCTCCTTACTTTTGTAAGTGAGAGCTTGTATATGTGACACAATTAGAATGTGCTTTCTGGAAAGGTCATGAAAATACTTAAGTAACTGAAGTTGGAAACAGGCTTAACTAAACCACAACAAGCCACTTGGATCCTCAGACTTAAATTTATGTTTTTCTTTGATGTTGATTTAACTATCTTACTATTTTAGAATTATAACTCTTCTTTTTCAGTGAAGACTTACTAGTCTTTCTCCCTTCCCACTCTGCCCCCAGTTTCTGTCTGTTTAATAATGAGTTCTCCTAAACAACTGAAGAAGCTGTATAATAAAAGACCCCACTGGGAGCGGAGAAAAATACAAATCTTTCTCTCCTTGTTTTAATTTGGAGCATTGACAGAGGAGGCTGATCAGAGGAAGTATGGATGAGGCCATCTTTCTCTGGTCTCAGATCATCAAATGAGGGCTTTGCAAGTGTGTGAAGTGAATGCATATTTTGGCTTGGGTGGGTTTAGTAGGTTTGTGCGAGAAAGCTTGATTTCTGAGGGCTTTCTAAGTGCACATGACTGTTGATTTGCAGTAATTTCATAGTTTGTTTTATAGTATGGCAGTATTTGACTAGAAGTATGTATAAATTATTTAGGAATACTGACTTTGAAATTGTGTTAAAAGATAGATCCTGAGAAGTGTTTAGGCTGATGTTAATAACCTAGATATTTCAGTGTAGTAGAATATGTAAGTCAGTATGGATTGGTTTTGGTTTTTTTTTTTTTAATTAGACTTGTTATTTCCTTGGCTTTTGGGCACATATGGATTAGCACATATGAATATTGTTTGCTTTTATTAATTTTCAGAAATAACATCAACCAGTGTGAACTTACTCTCTGCTTGGTATGTTGTACAATTTTCAATGACACTACTCCTATATAGAATAAAAACAATGTATAGCACCTCTAATCAAATTCCTGGAAAAGTTCGTAAAAGTACTCAGATTGATGTTTGAAAACAACATAGTGTTATTTGTGGAAAATATAAATAAGTCAAAAGTGGTTTATATGTGTAATTTGAGTGTAACTGAAGTGTTTTGGTTTTGAAGCATTGTAATGGTGGAAAGCTGAAAGACTCTGGTTCTTTTATTTTAAAATACAGTCTGTTTAAATGGAAGTATTTTCTAAGCTATGTCCATTTTGGCAAATGACACTTTTCAGTGAAAAGTTCTAATTTCAAAAATTCTCAGTCAGTTTAATGGACAGCTGTCTGGGAGAGAGGATCTGCATAAATCCTTTCCTGCTGGTCATTAATCATGAGGAAAGTAGGATTCCACCAGTTATCTCCCCTGTACTTTATTCTTAGGGGTCTGTATGCTGTAATGTAATCTGAATAATGCTCTTAAACTTATGGCTATCAAATGATTTCTCTTTTTGTACGTGTATGAGGAGATAGTAGCTGTAAGATGTCATCCAGATCTTTCATGTCATTCTTGCTTCTCTTGTTATTTTCTAGATCCTACCACAGTCTGTTTTAGAGAGCCTTAGACAGCTTTGATCTCACAAATTATTTTAAATTTTTCTAACTAGACAGGTTTCCTAAGAGGAGATGGTGGGTACTTTTGGAGGCGTTTCAGTTGTCTTAGCACTAATGTAGATTTTATGGATATTCCTTTATCAAACAGAAGTTCTCTGTTTCCTGGATGTGAATTTAGAAAATACAGGACACAGGGGGTTGTGGTGTCTGTGGTTTGGTTTGTCACTTCTCATCCCTAACCCTATCTACTGCGCTTTTCTTGTCAGGTTCATATCATAGAATCATAGAATGGTTTGGGTTGGAGAGGACCTTAAAGATTGTCCAGTTCTAAACCCCCTGCCATGGGCAGGGAGATTTCCCGCCAGTCTAGGCCTCATCCAACCAGGCATTCAACACCTCCAAGGATGGGGCATCCACAACTTCTGTGCCCAACGTGTTCCAGTGCCTTACCGCCTTCATATTGAAGCATTTCTTTTTAATATCTAGTCTAAATCATCCCTCCTCCAACTTATAGCCGTTACCCTTCGTTCTGTCACTCCATGCCCTTCTAAAATGTGATTCTGCAGCTGTCTTGTAGGCCCCTTCAGTTACTGGGAGGTTGCTGTAATATCTCCCTGGAGCCTTCACTTCTCCAGGCTGAACAATGCCAACTCTCTTAGCCTGTCCTAATAGTAGAGGGGCTCTAGCCCTTGGATCATCTTCATAGCCCTCCTCTGGAACAATTCCAGCAGTTGTGTGTTTTTTCTTAGGTTGCTGATTCCAGAACCAGACATAATATTCCAGGTGAGGTCTCCAGAGAGCAGAGGGGCAGAATCACCTACCTTGATCTGCTGGCCACACTTCTTTTGATGCAACCCAGGATGCAGTTGGCCTTCTGGGCTGTGAGCACGCATTAGTGACTCACGCTGAGCTTCTCATCAGTAAGCATCACCACATCCTTCTTTGCAGGGCAGCTCTCAATCACATCATCCTGCGTCCTGTACTGAAATTGTGGATTGCTCTGACCCATGTGTAGGACTTTGCACTTGGCCTTGTTGAACTTCATGAGTTTCATACAGGCCCACTGCTCCAGCTTGTCCAGGTCCCTCTGGATGACATCCTGTTCTTCTGGTATGAAGGACATATAACAGGACTACAGTGACGTGTTTGTGCTGTTTTGCGTCTTCATATCTAAATTTCCTTTAGCCTAAAAAAATATCGTATATGCAGTGATTATCAAGGCCACTTAAGGAAACTACAGTCTTCAATGAAGTATAACTTCATAGCTGAATTCTCTAATTTCTTGTACTATAAAATTGGCAGTTTAACTGTACAAGTTTGACAGTACAGTACTTGGAGCATAAAACTCATTAATACACGCTTTTGTGGATAATGTGAAATGAGGTTAGGATCCCTTTTCAGAGTATGGGTGCTTATTAGTGACCATGCTTTGTCAGCGCACACCCTATCCTAAATTATTCAATAGTTACTTTGTTTACTCGTTTTGTTTACTTGTATAGTAATACTTTCTCCACAGTATGTAGAACAGGGGGTTGGAAAATTGCTAATATTGAACTAGTTCGTTCTGAACTGTTGAGTTGTAGTGAGAAATAGTTGATGTACCGGGCCATGATCTTCTGAGTCTCTGGAACTGGAAAAGTAATGAAAACACTTTTATTCAAAATTAATGACTAAAACCTGTATCGGTTTCATCTACATTTTGTGGTAAGAACCCTCCTTAACACTGCAGTTCAGTTTAAATCAGTGAAAAGTACAATCTCTAAAAAGTAGATTAAAACATCTGTGGTGTAGTGCTGCTGGGTGCAGTCGTTACAAATTGGCAAAAGAATCCATTCAAGATTGTTTCCCCCCTTCCTTTATTTTTCGTTTGAGGTGGATGATTTAGGGAGAGTTGTGTTTGTTTTAAATCATATTACCAAATAGATTGTCATATGCAAGAGTTTACCTTAGAAAAACACTAATAAAATCTGAAATCCTCTAATATAATTTCTTAGTTTTACAGTATTTTTTTTCTTAAAGCTTATTTTGGTATTGCTTGTCCAACAAGCTGTACAACAGCTTTAATTTGCCTAGACTAAAATTGTTGTTAATTTAGGTACTGTTACTGGGGAAGTGTTACTTGCTAGAAATTTTTATTATTGAGTTCATAGCATTAAACCTGCTTATTTTATCTGACTGTGTGTGTGTCTGTATGTAATACAAAGAGAAATGACAAATGTATAATGTGGAAAGCAATTTGGATACTGAGCAGAAAAAAGCCCCAACTAGTAGGCAGTTAAGCTGTGACTCTAATGTAAAATGTCCCTTCCTATTCCAAAAAAAAAAAGTCCTTTAGAATATTTGATTATTTCAGGATGATGTCAGTTGCCTTTCAGCCTGTTTTCTGAAACTGTAGAGGACATGTCTCAATGCATTGGAAATTACTTGTATTTTCTCTTAGCGGTTTGTCTATCCAACTCAATGTATTAAAGCACTGAGAGACTGTACAAGACCAGACCTTAATATTAACAGTAATCATGCTACTCTTTTCTGTACTTCAGGTTACCTGTGCAGTGTCATTTCTTAGCTTTTCAAATTCTTAGCTTTAAGAAGAAGCGGGTAAAACAGCGCAAGACTTGACTTAAAATGCTTGGTCATAATTTCTCTGAAGCGCCAGGTGCTTTTAACATGCAGGCTGAAACTGGTAAAAGTGAGAGAAATATTTCTCAGCTGACCTAGGCAACAAAATTGCTTTTCAGGTGAATTAAAACAATGAACAGGTCTTGCAATTTTAACAATTAACTGAAAAAAGAATTAACGAAAAGCTTTTGGATAAGAAGGGTGTTTTCATTTGTGTTTATTGTTAGGTAACGTGGGGTCTGTTCTTAATTGAACTCTGTTACTAGTGCAGTTTTATCTGATTGTGAATAGTACGAAAAACTGGCACAGCCTGTGATTCTTACGGTTCAGGAAAGAAAAAATAGTAGAGAAAAATATTGCACCTGAAAATGTCACACTGTTAAAAAGTCTTTAGTGCATTCAGTGATGGCAAAATACTCCAAACCATTCTAAAAGCGATGTTCTCCCAAGCTGATTTTTTTACTCCTCCAGTTTCTACTGTCCATGTTTTTAAAATAGTTTTCAAGTTTACTCCTACGAAGATCTCCGTGTGACCAAGGAACTGCAGAAACTGTTCTCTTGCACAGATAGTGCAAAACTTGCGGTGACCTAAGCAAGTTTCTACAAGTCAGCTAATAACTCAACGGCCTCCATGCCTTACAGAAGGCTG
This sequence comes from Piaya cayana, assembly GCA_013389865.1. Taxonomy (NCBI): domain Eukaryota; kingdom Metazoa; phylum Chordata; class Aves; order Cuculiformes; family Coccyzidae; genus Piaya; species Piaya cayana. The sequence continues at coordinate 100,187 of WAAB01017704.1, forward strand.
CAGTACACTACGCCTCGCACAGAGTGATGAAATACCAGTGATACACTGCTGCTTACCTTCTTTTAAACATCCTCTTTTCCCTTTGTTGTGTCTTCATAACAGGGTAACAGAAGTACCACAAATGCCTATATTAGCACACAGCATAGGGACTGCATCAAACTGAGACCAACTAATTTCATTAGCTTTCCTCTTTGTTCAGTGGACAACCTGACCTCTAGCTGTGAGTTTTTTTCATATTTTGATATTACAACTGTCAGCACATACTGTGTTTGAAATTATCCCACTTCGGTCAAGAGAGAGAAAAGCAACAAAACTGTATCAGAGATTGGACTTCAAAACTGCTTATTCTTAGTCATTTGATAATATGTTTAATTTTGTGAATTTCCAAAAAGATGGAAAAGAGTGAGCAGTGTGGGATTGATGTCATTGTACAAGCTTTGTCTTGTTTGCAGAATTCAATCATAAGATCTTTTTGTTAAAGGCTGGAAACAGCTTCCTGCAATTTCATAAACAAGAACTTCTCCCTGTCCACCACATCTTCTCTTAATTGTGCATCTCTACCTACTGTCCTCTAAAACTGACAACTTTCTGCTCTTTGACAGGTCAGTGAACAAGTGTGCAGCACCTGTAAACATTTCTGAGAAATACTACTATAAAGTACAGCCTAGACTTTACTTGCATCTTCATGAAAGTGTTACTTTTTTAATATTTACTAGCGTTGTTACATGTGAATCATGTTTTGGGTCATTAAGCTTTTTTAAAAGGATTGCATGACGGTGTTGGAGGTGTTGCCAAAATTTTCCTGAAGTTTCACACAGAAGATTGTACTGCTTTGAAGGCATGTACACGTAATTTGGAGTTAGAGGTCAGGCTGTCACTGACTAGAACTCAAGTTAGGGAAGAGCCTGCCCTCCGTATCTGAAGCAGGAACCTGTACACAGTGAGGCAGTGAGAATTAATTTAAAAGTCTGCTATCTATTATTGAGTGCTGTTTTCTTAATGTTATGTAATGGGTTAACTGTCTGCATATAAACAGATGTTCAGCTGAGAGTTGATTTCAGTCAGTTTATTCAGTACACCAAAACTTCCTTCCAGTGAACTGCTAGGGGGTTGTTGGCAAGTGAAGCATCAGGTGGAGTTTGAATTTGTTTGGTTCTCCAGAGACCACTGTGGTTAATTCCTGTGCAGTATAAAAATAGTAATTGTGATAATTTTGCTGACTTCCCAGTCTGCAGTAAGTAGGAGTAACTTGGCTAAGTCTCTGGTGTTTTCTCTACATTAGTACCAGGGAAAATAGCTAGAGCTTGCTGGTGGTGTTATGCTGTTGTGCTGCAGAACAGCATAAAGTTTTTTGCATTCTGCATAACAGCACGATAGAAATTCTTCAGTGACCCAAGTCATTTTTAACAGTGGCTGTAACAGTGGATTTATGCCTTTATTTTAATGCAGATACAGTATATGGTGTTTATTTTATATGGTTCTTGCACATGATTTTTGACATACTGGTGCTTATCGCTATAAAATTGTCCTGCCAGAGGTACAGATTACACTAGGATTGCATTAGAATAGCTGAAGGGTTTTTGTCAAGTATGTGGGACTAGATATGATGTTTGGCAGTGGACTGTACATTGGGATGTGAGTGTTTGACGTGACTCATTTCCCCTCACAGACCAACTCTTGATAAGATGGTAGCAACAGGTGAAACAAAAAATTACATCCTTTGGATCACCAAATAGTTTTGGTAGGACTTGGAGATCAGAGGCCTGTCATTAGAAAGACATTTTCATCATTGATAGTCAGTTCTCCATGTGCTTTCTCTGTTTTGTTTTTGGTTTGTATTTGGTTTTTCTAAATTTTTTTTGTTGTTGTAGCTTTTTGCCCACATGTATCTGGGATCAGGTACACATCTCAGGTTTAAATTGTTGCTGTGTAATAATTATGAGTTTGGAAATACCTGTAGGCTGAACAGAAGAACATAGCACATCTGTGCTCTCAGCAATTACATTAGTTTCTGTTGTTTCTACTAATACTGATATTGATACACTACAGTGCTGGCCTCCTCTCCTTAGGGAGCAAATAGAGTAGAATTAATTCTAGTTATTCTTGGCATTTCTTTAGTTATAGTTACTCTTAATTTCTGCATGGAGCAATAGGGACAGTGTGGAACAAAACCTGGCTAATGAGTACAACTGAAGGAAAGGGAAAGCAGTAAGATGCAGAATAGTCAAATTTGAGGAAAGATTTTTGCAAAACAGTGTTTTTGAAGAGTTGCCAGTTGCAACAGTAGTAGGAAAGGAGGCGTATTTGGTTTTACTTTTGTAGACGAAAATACACAGAAGGAGAAAAAGGGAGATAAACAATTAATGTCTCTTCTGTTTCTCAATCCAGCTCTTAATTGCATTAGAAATTTAAAATACAGATTTATTCTTGAGTACCCCCTTTCAGGATAAGATTAGATCATCTTATTCTTACCCTCCTCTGTGTGCACTGTATTATTCTTTCTTGTTGAAATGAATAATGAATTGGAGACAGGGCTGTAAGAGCAGTAGCTTTCAGTGGCAGTAAGACACTGAAACAGTTTAGCTGTTACATTGAACTTTATTCACTGCTTTTTGTGAGCACCTTTAGTGATACTGCTTTCACAAAGCATCTCTGGTTCTCAGATTGTCCTGCATTTATTGTCTTGTATATTACATTCTATTTACTGTTCCTGTTTCCTGATGCATTAATTTAGAGGAAGTCATGGCACTAACTTTTGTCAACTGATCATGCTACTTCTTGCTCCAGTTCTTCTGTTTATGTACGCAATACAGCAAGTCATTTGAATTAATTACTATTGTGAATGGTCTTAAATTAAAAATATATGCATAACAGAAAGCTGAGTCAGTCTACTGCTTCTGTGTCTTTAATCCAAACTTGCAATCACAGAATCACTGGGTTGGAAGAGACCCATCGCATCATCGAATCCAACCGTTCCCACCAAACACTAAACCATGTCCCTCAGCACCTCGTCTACTCGTGACTTAAACACCTCCAGGGAAGGCGAATCAACCACCTCCCTGGGCAGCCTGTTCCAATGCCCAATGACCCTTTCCATAAAAAACTTCCTCCTAATCTCTAGCCTAAACCTCCCCTGGCGGAGCTTGAGGCCATTCCCCCTTGTCCTGTCCCCTGTCACTTGGGAGAAGAGGCCAGCTCCCTCCTCTCCACAGCCTCCCTTCAGGTAGCTGTAGAGAGCAATGAGGTCTCCCCTCAGCCTCCTCTTCTCCA